>OX438618.1:4631200-4739039 GCA_949316135.1 Choreutis nemorana
GGTGTTATATTAAGAGCGTGTTTTCCAGGTTACGAGATCCACGGCTTGGAGAACATTCCGGAGGGTCCGTTCCTGGTGATATACTACCACGGCGCGCTGCCTGTAGACATGTTACTACTTCATAGCGCGCATGCTGCTGTTCAAACGACGCCACATACACACGGTGGCGGACAGATTCCTCTTCAAAATACCAGGTATTACCTACTGTGAAGGTACCTTAACATAAGACATTTTTTTATTTTTAAATTAGTACTCAGTTAGGTCATACTAAATTATTATGAACTTTATTTCTAAAATGAAAACCCCTTAATTCACGCAAGTAGTTTCTATGTAACGTTGTATTAAAATAGTAAAAAAATAAATCGGAATTGAGATAATTTATTTTTTGCACAAAAAGAAGTTGGATTGAAAAGTTTTAAAAATTTGTAATATTAAACTGACCATAAGTCAAAGTGTTTTATTCAGATGGACTTTTTAAACGTTCTTTGAATTCCTATACAGGTTGGAAGTCCCTTCTAGAAGGTCTATGCGTGATCCCGGGCACGGTGCAAACGTGCGCGTCCGTATTAAAGAGCGGCTCTCCATTGGCCATCTCCCCGGGCGGCGTGTACGAGGCGCAGTTCGGAGACCACTACTACAGGCTGAGCTGGAAGAACAGGATCGGCTTTGCTAAAGTCGCCTCAGGAGGCTAAAGTGGTACGTAGACAGGGAACATTATACTGTTCTCGAAGCAGAGGGCACGCACACTGCCACAACGTAATGAAACCGCCAATGTGCAAAATACAAAGTGGTAAAACAAAATTTTGGAAATCGATGTTAAATATGTAACAACACCAAACTGTATCACCCGATTTTGTTATTAGTTTTCTTAATTGCCTCATGCTGTGGAAGAAAATGTAAACATTTATTCACATCAAAACACAACCGTATGTTTAAGACTAATAAATTCTAATTATCTTTGTATCTCCAGCCGATAGTCCCGATGTTCACGGAGAACGTTCGAGAGGCATTCCGCACGGTGGGCTGGCTGCGAGGCGCTTGCAGGCGGCTGTACATGTGGTCGCGCGTGCCACTGGCGCCAGTGTACGGCGGGTTTCCCGTCAAACTACGCACGAGACTCGGCACGCCCATACCTTACGACCCTGAGCTCACACCTGTACAACTGCAGGCTAAGGTACTATACAACTACTTTTTTCCGGGCATTCTGGCCCACCACAGAAATTCCTGTCAACGGTAGTTTCCTTTTATACCAATAATGCTGTTATCCAATTTAAAAATTGGCTACGTGGCCGGTTATAATGCTTTGATGCCAACCTCCTGAACCTTAACACATTGAAACCTAAATACATCCATTCCATCCATTAAATTTAAAATACATAATCACTGCAAAAATAGGATCTGTGACTGTCCAGAACTCCAAAGAGCACAATCCGTTAAATACTTGGGTGTAATTATTGACGAAAGATTATCCTTCAAAGAGCATTTGACAGCCACTACAAAGAGAGTTCGAAAATTGATTCACATTATGAAATCATTGCGTGACTTTGCTGACATAGAGACACTCAAATTAGTGTACACTGCGCTATGCGAGTCAATCTTAGGATATTGTATCACCGCATGTGGAGGTGCCGGAAAAACCTCAATGTTAATATTGAAAAGAGCATAAAGATCATCGCTCAAAGTAATGCTCCGAAAACCCTACAGATATCCCACATCCTCACTGTATGCTGAATGTGGAGTCCTAACAATTCGACAGTTATTCATTTATAAAATTTCTTTAGCCATACACGTACGGTTATAAATTCTCCCGAATAGCCTTCCCTCTTAGAAAAACGTGTTTTTAAAATTCCTCAGACATGTATTCAATCAACCTCCCCAAAATTCCTACCAATATTCCTTTCCACTTTTATATATAACAGAATGGCTAAGTCATGTGACATCAAATACAATACCGTAAAACAGGCGAAAAATATAAATAAAAATTACCTTTCAACCCTTTCCTATATCCAGTCCGAGCAATTAATGAAACCAATGAGCTAAAACTTACTTCCATACACACCCACACACATACTCCTACATATAATTTCCCGTCCATTATTTAACCCATTAATTCATATGTTCATGTTTTGTCATAATACCTATTTAATTTATCCATCTAGATTTATTCTGTTATTGTATATTATATTGTTTTGTGTACTGTATATTATAATTCATAGCTTATTAAATTGGACGCCTGCGATACAGGCTCGCCTAGTGCTGGGTCCACGATAAAATACTTTTTGTTAAATGTTTTAAAGTAAATAAATAAAGATGTTCACCCGCATTCATAGTCGAGTCACTCTTACAGTTCGGTACTAAATGCGAGTGATGGATATTGAAGCGCTACTTGTGTTTAGTTTCGCCTTTTTATAATTGAATTATTTCAGGTGGCAAAAGCGATAGAAGACTTAGTAGAAGAACACCAGCGTATCCCCGGCAACATATTGACAGCGTTATTGGAGAGAGTGATCGACATGCCGAAGAAGAAACGCCCAGAAAAACCTACGCCAGCCGTAACAGCCAACGGGAAATGTCTGAACGGCGACGCACAATCGGACAGCATAAGTGAGAACAGTGATAAAACGAAAGTGTCATAATTAATCGTTATAGAAGTGAACTGTATTGTGTATTAAACTCGAGTTTATGCGTATTGACTGACAGATGAATCTCAACTCTGATACCGCATTTGACATTTGTGAAACGATCTCATCTCTAAGTGAGCTTGAGTTGACTTGTTATTATAGAGATATGTTATTTTTACATTAACACGTATAGTATCAGAGTTGAGATCGAATTAATAAATATAATACGGCTCTGAGTATATTCAAAATGATTGAAAAAATCGAATTAAAAAAACTGTCAAGCTCAGTCAGAGTTCAATCTGTTTAAAAATTTGAGTTGACCTTCAATGTCTTTGTCCGAACCGCAAATGAGTCTTTACCTCTAAAGGTTTAAAAATGTCCGCTAGAGGCAGCACTAGTAATTCCATTTGCCAATTTTCCAATGTTTTTTTTACGCTACTGCTGTCTTTGCTTGCCATTATTGAAATCTTTCGAGGAAAAAGGTTCATAGTCCAAAATGTTTCTACTTACATCTCATTATTCTAGTGAGATTGTTTATTCTATAACATTTCAAGTTTTTTGCATGGTCATTTACAACTTAATGTATTAAGTCTGTAAGATAGGCGAATGTAAAACAATTTTAACTAAGATGACACAAATTTTTGATATTCTCGAATCGGTATCAGTTAAAAAGCGATGTATAATTTATGCGTGTGTGTTTGTGTGAGATTCAAGACTGTGTATTAAGTTCGATGATTGGGGTTTAAAAAAACAGTACTTTGTGACACATTTCAAGTTAACAATAGGTTTCGTTAGAGAATATTATAACTGCGAGTATAAATCGATTTATCAAGTACAAGCACTTTGTATGTGTAAATAATTCACACGAAAACTTAAAAACCCGACATATTATGCTATTTTGACATTTGCAATCATTTATACGTGTGCTAATTAGGCATAGGCAGTGCATTTATGTATTTATCTACTTAATAAAAAGATAACGGACGAAGTAAAACCTTAGAATTTGAAAATTAATTAGATGAAATGGTAATTATTATAAAATATTGGATTGGATAAGGTAGAAAAATATTTATCATATAAAAAGTGAAACCGTGTCAAAATTTATTACTTTTAGATTTTATTGTAAGTATTTGTGTGAATACAATTCATGCAAAATCTATATGTATTTTCCATTCCTTCTGTATGTTTAGTTCGAGCCCGTGGCATTTAGAAACATTATTATCATGTACAATTTATTTAATCGGCACGTGTCGTTGTAGGACGGCTAGTAAATGAAACTCAAGTCTGTAGCCGATCTTAAGTATTGTCAAAGTGACAGCTGTCAATAGAAAAATCAAAATCTCAAAGTAGCAGTCAGACTTGAGGCTTTATTTATAGATACAGTCGTTAGGCGCTGTGCAAATGTGTGTATCGGACATCTGAAACTGGCAACTGAAAACCACCAGAAACCGAAAGTTGCCGTGGCGACGGACCGGTTACCGCCGCCGGACAGTTTCCTATGGTGACTGCGGAGTCAGCAACAAAAAGCTGTAGGTTTCCGTCACAAGACACACGTTTTCGTATCGCCTTAATCGTTTTATCAGTCAATGTGACGTATTTAGCAATTGACATCCACTAGTCGCATTGAAATGGGATTCTGTTAAGATATCCATAATTTTTTAATGTTATTTTTAAGTTTATTTTATTGAATAGAATGGGCAGTGCTTAGCATATCTCATATAGTACGTATTTACTTGGTAATGGACTGTTTAGTGTAATCTTATTCGCCATTACTTTAATCTTTAAGTAATATGATATCTTGACTTTGGATAGGCACTTTGTAATGAACAATGCTGTATAATTTATAAATACATACAAATACATATAAGGGAAGGTAAGTCTTTTGCCAACTAAACACGATATCTGTAAAATTACTTGACCTTTACAGATAATTTGACAGGTGGGGAAAGGAATTAACTTAACAGAATTAAAGTTTGTATAGAGATACTAACGATACCAGGTGTAATATTTTTATACTATGCGCTGTTTTTAAAAGCTAACATTGCACAACTTCTTATTCAGCCTTATTTCAATGCAATCAACCCTAGATTTAGGTACAATGGTTATTTATAAAACAATATATTTACCGCTTCTTACGTAATTGTAATGTACTTAGTACTTCATTAGCTATAGTCTTAATGATATAATTAGTATAGGTCATGGGATGAGGTATATGCAATAGAGATTAAACATTTGAGTCAAATTTCTGATAGTCGACTTTACTGATGTCATAAAACTTACCAATGACTTGTTTTTCTCTCAGAATGACGTTTCTCAAATGTCAAACAGGCTCGTCTTATTGAGATTGAGATGAGATTCAAATTTAGTGATATCCATCAAGAAAAATGTAAATGTATATAAAATTAAATAGAAGTCAGATGTGTAGTTTGATCACCAATTTTAGTTATAACTTTATAACAGGAACCGGTCCAAACGTATGCAAATGAAAAGCAAGAACGTTGACTATAATTGTAGCCCGCCATTTTAGATAAGTTAGGTGCCAGAATTTTATACCAAAATTGTAAAATCTACTTTTTATAATTAATTAGACTGTGAATTTAATTATGTATAAAATACTTAATTTTCAAAGATAAATGTATCGAAAACTTAATATAAGTGATATTTTCTGTAAAGAAAACTTTTATTTATTACCCCTTTAGATTTTTTTCTGTATCGAAAATGACTTTAGATTTCATTGTTTTTATAAAAATCATTTAATTTCTAGTGATTTTTAGCGCCTATGCGGACTAACATATATGTGCATATAGGCGGATATCCTTCAAAGATGGGTTTTAGAGGGGAAAACGATTTTTATAGGGAGTGTATGGATTTTTAAGATTTAAGTGTAAAATTGAAATAAACATTGATGTTTAATAAATTGGATTTATTACATTTCATTATTTCAATATAAAAAAATATTTTACACTAAGCTTATCCTTATAAATTATTTTTATAACTATTTTTCTATTAATAATTTCAGTACAAATTGATTTTACCTATATTTCAAAGCCTTTAACGATTAAAATGAGATGTTATACATTCGATAATAAGTAACATGTTAAATAAAACATCGAAAACAATCTTTTGGTATGTGTCGTTGCTACTGGTAAAATATTACCTTTACCAGTAGCAACCTAGCGCCACCGCTGACCACTTAATTTTCATTAAAATAATTATTCAGATATTTTTGTGCTAGTTTTTAATTTTTATTCTGTTTCTTACAGTTTGATTTATTCAATATGGCATTGTTTAAAAAGACGAATCTACTTAATCTGGTTTCTTTATTGTATTTTCTATTAAATTTGTGTCAGTAGGAAACTTTTTGTTTTTTGCGGCGACTAAAGTAAGTTCTTGGTAGAGTGTGTCTGAACACGGATATATAACTTATAAACATACACATACAGCGAAGCAAAAATGTATTTGAATTAAATAAGGCGCTGTAATCGACTTTCTGTCAACACTGAGCAGTTACTCAGTCAGTCAGTCAATGACATTACTGAGTTTGACAGAAAACATGACATTGCCAGGTGAGAAATATGTAGTTCCACCTGTCACTACTTACTTTTTTTGTTGCCAAGCTAATGCGCAACATATGTTTGTGTAAACAATTTAAAGGAAGTCGTTATAGCTTGAAACGTCATCGAACTGCTGCGGCTGCGACGCAGGCCTGGGCGCGCCACCGCTCGGCCTATACTGAGGTTGCTATATGAAAAAAACAGTATAATATCAATAATATTACCATATTAAAAATTATAATTTCACCTCACAACATTTCTTGCTACAACTTTGTAGATTCCTATATATTTATGTATCAAAGTTATGAGTATTGGATGACGGGTTTTAAATAATTTTATGTTACAAATGCACCACACAAGAAAAAAAATTGACTGTGAATAACTAACAGTATAACTACATACATATTTATTCTCTAAACATGCCGTGTATTAAAGCAAAAAAACTGTGATTTTTAATCAGTTTCACATATTGTAGCGTTGTAAAATGTTTAATTATGTTTTTTTTTAAGCAAACCAGTTAAAACCCATACTAGTGATGAATTAGGGATAAATGAGATCAGAACAGTTCGAAGGAAAATATGAAAAATAAGAAAGCTGAAGGCAAAGTCATGCGTTTTATTTACAAAATTTTGCAACAGTAATTTTAAGTTGCAATTTTTTTCTCACATTTATTTGTAAATGTTATGTAACTTAAAATTACTGTTTCATTTGAATTATCAAAGAACATTAAATGTTACAAAACTTTTCATCGATCAATCAATTAATTTTATTTATAGTATGATTTTTATAGACTTCCTTGCTTCAGACTATCAAAACGAACCATAGACAAATTCTTTGACAATCCAAACCGATTAGTATTAAAGAGTATGAATGATTAGTAACTAGTTACTTGTACTAAATGGTAGGTAGTTGTGTTCACATGTGAGGCCTCGACCCGCGCGGCAGCTGTGGCATTTGTTGCTGCTAGAAATATACAGTGCGGGCACAAGCTTAGCTTAGTATGGAGCGAGCGGGACCCATGGGGATTACACACAAATACTGCTCATACAAAACTCTGTAACTCCATTAGAATGAAACTTAATAGCTTTAAAGTTTTTTTTTTTTTGAGTTTATGTTAATAGAAAAGTTGTATTTATAGAAGCAGTCATCGTGTTAGTTGTACAGGGGCAACAAAATGTTCTTTAATATTTTATTTTTAATTTACAATTTTTTAAAATAAATAATAAAATGACATTACCATGTTATATTTTATTGACCCTGCAATCAGATAAGTTTTATTCTGGATTAAAAAATAATCCCTGTTTAAATTTAATTCACAGTCCAAAATTATATTCCTAAGCGCATTCAATCTAAAATTAAAAATTAAAAAAACTTGATGCGTTTCTATTTTTTTTTCTATTATTGTTTATATATTCAAAGGTAGTAAATAATGGATTTAATCAAATATATAAAAATAAAGTTCAATTACTTAGCAGCTATGTATTACGTATTATTAAATATAGAATTACTAAAATAAAATGGCGGTCGAAAGCAATCCTAAAATCCAGGAATTCAAATAATATAAAAACTTGAATTATAATTAAAGTTTTATTCGACTGATCAAGTATCCATACGACAAATTCTGTAACTCATTATGAACTATCTAGAATATAATAGATTTATATTTGATGGCGTCGTTTTGTAGGCATAAAATGTTTCGTCGATGTAATATGTAATAAAACCAATAACTCATATCATTTTCATAAAATTATATTAGTCATTGGTTTTTCGCTAAATTAAAGCATATTATAGTATTTAAAGACATTCCTTTAGCTGTCCCTTAGTGGGACAAGTTTAGCTGCTGCTTTTAAAAATAAACTTGTAGAATATATTTAAAAAAAGAAAATATAGAAGTCTAAACATGCCTATTATTTGTAACATAATGTGTTCAATCGTTAGATTTGATTGTATTAAATGGATTTTAGATATCTCATAGTTCAAAACTTACATTTCACGCACAGAATTATTTTTCCGTTCGTTATTTGAGTTAATACTCAATAAGTGTATTTATTCAATGATAAATGTAGGGACAGAATCTAGTAAGATACCCATTAGCCAAGTCTTAAATGTATTTGCAGCCGCAGTCGTCAGCACAGAGTAGCAAGCATATGATTATATTATATTGAGCCCTTTATATAAGTATGGTCATAGTCGACCAGTATAAGTTGGTACCTAAGAGATAGCAAGCGTATGATATATATACTATTTCATTGACCCTTTTATGATGTATGGTCAAGCTTCACCAGCTTAAGTTGGTTCCTACAAGGGGGCACGCGTATACTATTTCTTAGATCTGTGTATGGAGTTTAGTACCGCCTGATGGTTCCAATGAGTTTATGCACTATGAAGTATGTACAATTCATAGAACGACCAGTGTAAGTTGATACCTGTTGCAGTAGATGCCGTAGTCCAGGGTTGCTCGGCATCATGGGTCTCATGATTCTGGGCGGCACTCCAGCGCCGGGGCCTCGGAGTTGCTGTTGGAGTTGTGCTTGTAACTGGTGTTGTTTACGTTGCTGCTCCTGCATCAATATATTTCGTTGAAAGTGAGGCGTACCGTACGTTAACTACAAATGAGGTGCCTTAAGATAAGACGCTAAGTCAATCTTAAGTACGTTTTGAGTAGGCCACAAATGTTTCACTAAGAATATGCAAAGCCTTGCGTTTTGTTTGCAATACCTTTATTAAAAGTTTGCAATATCTGAGTGCGCGTCAACTTTACTGTTATTGACACGCTCGCACTAATCCATAGATCTGTTCCAATAGCTGTATCCACATCTGATAATCCAACGCGCTCAATGCCGCGTGCGATAAGGTACACGATCCGAGTGCGCGTTCCTTACCGCCCGATCCATTCAATGTCGTTTCCATAGCCGGTTCCACACCAAACCTGGACCTAGATATGAATAAAGCCGTACCTCCAGCTGTTTGTAGTGCTGCTCCTGCTGCTGGGCGGCGTGGAGGTGCGACATGATGTCCATCTGAGATTTGAATTGCGCCTCCTGCTGGTGAGCCGCCTCCAGGGTCTGCTGCAGCTGCTGTATCTTCTCCAGGTTTTGTTGGCGTGCGGCTTCTAGTCCGTCCAGCTGGGTCACTGAGCGCGGGCCTTTTCCGCCCATGTTGCCACCCACCATCATGCCCTTAAACAAAACATAGCTTAGTGAAATAATCCTTAATCCATGACCGCATTATAAAACATGCACTCTATTTATGTATGTGTATATATACCTGTGCATGCTGCTGCATCTGGCCCTGCTGCTGTTGCTGCTGCTGCTGCTGTGAGTGCTGCAGCTGAGCGGGCGCCAGCGTGGGCAGCGGGCCGCCGAGCGCGCCGCCCAGCGAGCTCTGCGGTCCTAAAGTCCCGCCCATACCACTCTGACCTAACGTATCAACAAACATAATGATATTAATTACATAATGACTTTACTCAGGAATGTCCAAAGCAAGTTAATTACACTTTCAAAACAAAACACGAACATTAAAGATATGACGATAAAATTTAAATTATGTAAATTTGATTTTATGCAAATAATCGTTGAAATGTTTGTCATAATTACGGAATTCTTTACATTTATTGCACCTATTTAGAACATCAAACTCCCCATCAGTTGACCTTGACATTTCTGTCATTAAGCTATTGAGTGATTTCATTTATGTCATTGAGTGTTGGACGAGGTATTAAAATGGTATAATTTTAAGATGAATTGTCTGTATATATAAGTTTTTGACTTATTTTTCTATGTGACGTATTGTCCTACAAAGCAAATGTCCGCGGCCGAATACGCAAACCTCCTCCCAGTGTAGCCACTATGGACACATAATCCTAGCCTTAAAGCTCTAAGTGTATGTGCACAATATGCTCTATTGTAAGACTTTCAATGTTTGTGAGGTAAAAAAACACATATATTATAAAGGGCTAAGGTCAGGAGGGTAATGGTCACCCTCCCGACTCCTTCTTCTGTCAGAGTGAGATGGAGCTCCTTTCAATCAAGCGTTCTCTCTCACGACTCGACGTCAGCCGAAACGTGGGCTGCGCAGTCTGGGATATTCAATAATGTCAATGGTAGCCACCGCGCGTGTATCCTAGCAAATAACCAGATGTGTGAAGGTAATTTTACAATGGTGACGTATAGATATAAATCATATTAAATTTATATTTGGACAATCGCTTAGTATAAAACTTTTTCTTTCGGGTTGTGGTTACACATTGTGTTTCTGGGAACTAGGAATTTCATACTAGTTGACCACGCACACTTCATAGCACGTATTTTCCCTATGTTGAAGCAAGCAAAGTAAAAAAATAACTCAAATCGGTCAAGCCGTCTTCGTGATTTAGCGAGACTAACGAACAACTCTTTAATTTACATATTAAAGAATATTTATTTCGTAGTTAATGAAGTCCACAACTTTTATTAATAATTATAATAAATACATTTTTATATTGATTTCAAGTTATGTACTTGCCTGGCATAGATGGCGTTGGCATCGCTCCGATGCCACTCCCACTTGGCATCTGCTTGTTTATTATTTGAGTGATCTTTTGCTGTTGTATTACCTGTTTAAACGAAATAATTTTTATCTCTTAAATTATAATAAATAAAGGTACTGTAAAATCGTTATTACAATTCTGAGCTCTCCACTATAAGTTTTGGATTTTTTTTATTTTTTAAATACTACCATTCAAATTCAAATTGAAATTTATTTATTTGTCAGATTTTTCGTATTTTACAGTTGTTTCATTTTAAATATGACACAGAAAAATCTACCTACAAGGCGTACAAATTTTGTTCTGGCAATATTAATGAAATTTTACTGTCAATTAAATAATAGTTTTAAAGAGAATATAATTAAAGTCAACAAAGGAAATAATAACCTGCAGCTTGGCAAAAATAACACAACAACATAAGCTCACCCAATATTTGCTCGAGAGGGGTTAGCAGGGTCCTGTACTATAAACGAGCTTTCTGGCAACACTGAGGCGTGATCGGTCAAAATTGCTGAGTTTTACGGAAAACATAACATTGCTAGGTAATAAATATGCACATATTACAATTCCCTTTTTGCCAAGCTATACATAGGTACATATTCACGGGCATGCATCAACCTAACCTCTTCGGACTTTGTATAGATAATTTTCTTTGTAATTGCGAATTCGAAAAAGTTATTACTTCCTACAAAATAATTTTAAAACATACCTTTCTAAGCCTCTCCACGAACGTAGCTTGGTTGTTAGGTATGAAACCAAGGTATGCCTTCTTGTCCGGCGTGTACAGTAGTATGAGTACACGTATGTCACAGGGTTGAGACGACACTGGTGAGAAGTGAACGCAGCCAGCCTTTGGACACAAAAAGCAATACAATCATAACAAAACACAAAACATTTTACAATAAAACTCTGTGAATTTAATGTACCTGTAAGTGGAAAAGTTCTTTAAATAGAAATATAGCTTCTATTATTGCATGCATTATTGTATGTGCACCTTTTACGTGACCATGTACTGCAACGCATTGTTGGTGCTCCTGTTGTTCCAAGACACGAAGGGCAGACACAAGACACATTCTATCAGAAGAACCGCCTGCTTATTGGCCTATAACATTGTATGGAAGAATAAAATTTAATAAAAACTCACGTATCCATTGACCATGACTTTGGTAAGTGCGTCCAGAGCCTCGTTCTGCTGTAGATGGAACAACACGGACTTGCTGTCCTTTAGGTACTGCCCGCCGATGTTGCTGATGAGCTGCTTGGGCATCAGCTGCATCAGAAGCTTATTGGGCCACGTGTCTACTTTCAGCTCCGGTTCTATGTCCTTAGAGTTTGCTGACACCTGGGGAACAGGATATTATTGTATGTTTATATTGATTTTGATTTCGACAATAGAGTATTTCTATACATAAATAAACCTCATTTTAAAAAAATCATTTTATGTACACATGTCATAAGACATACGTATGTGTATAAAGGTTGTACGTCAACGCATGGTATTGTGTCATTTTATTTGACACAAACAGAACTTGTGTCTAAACTACGATACTGAATTAAGCAACGATATGGTATAAACTACAAAGATAAGAACACTACATCCTAGACACAGTTCCGCCCCCGCCAGATTCGAAACAAGAACTTCTAGCGTAGCAGTCGGCTGTTTTCACCACTGCACCACAGTGGTGTCAATGATATTATGAGACAAAAGTAAATACATATACAAGATGAGAGAGATAAATATCAGTACAACTTCAATACAAGTCACTCCACTACGACACTAATGCTAATTGTCTGGCTGTCGTCTATTTCGAATCTATTTTATGAACCCATAATTAATTTGGACTTTTGCTAAGTCCCGCATCTCAGACCATGTCGGCTAAATCAGCAGAATGACTTATGAAAACACATAGTATCACACGAGCAACACGTATTATACATATAAATTAAATAAGATTGTTTAGTGCGATTGCCAAGTCATTGTGTTTATTTAGTCTACTTTCAATAACAAGGATCTCACATTTTTTTACAGTAGAAGAACTGACATGCGAGTCTTTTTTTAATGAAATTCAGGCATTTTGTTTTATGTATGACGAAGTTACAGGGGTCCGAAAATGGCCTGAACTGCTTCGAGAAAAGGATAATACGGCCGTGCCGATTTTTTGATCGACTTGACTTGTAAAAATTACCATTACATACAAGGTTAAACCGCACACTTACTTGGCAAGGTAGATGTTTTGTGAGTTTCTGATGTTCCTGCGTTTTGCCTTTCTCCATCCATTCGAGTATACCGCTCCATATGTACGTCCGTTGCGGCGCGCCAGCCGGTGCGGAGGAAGGCCCCGGAGCACCCAGGCCCCCTTGAGCACCGTGGCCCCCTGGAGCACCAAGGCCTCCTGGCGCTCCGAGGCCTCCGGGCGCCAGGCCCCCTGGAGCGCCAAGCCCTCCTGGCGTGCCCATACCTCCGGCATTTCCAGGCCCTCGTTGCAACGCGCCCGGTGCCACTTGCTGTTGTTGTTGTGGTTGCTGCTGTTGCTACAATAATAATCACATTACAACACACACATTGTTTAATCATGCGTCGCAGGTATTAAGTAAAATATCATATATGAAAAATACGAGGCATATCCAGAATGAAAGTGAACTGAATATTTATAGGTTTTAAATGTTAAAATACGCGATACTTTAGTACATATTGTAAGCTGTTTATCGACATAGTCGGCATTCCTCTATATGCATTCCTTTAGCTTAGGTATACGTATAGGTGGTGAAGCGGGGTATCAGTTTTTTGATGCTCTCTTCGAATTAGTTTCCCGTCAAACCCTTCGCCCACTTCTTCACCTCCTTTTCTTTATCTCCTCGTCGGATGAAATCCTTTCAAATCTTTTTCTAATTAAGGGAATGATTTATTTAGAAATTCTTTATTTAATATAAGAACATAAACAATACATAAAAGATCTTATTCTGATATGCATTTAAAACTATGTTTAGACGTTTCTTAGGCTATTTTACGTTTTTAACATTCAACATAATAAATAACACTTAACCATTATAAAATAAATAAACTAATACATTGTTTACACTGAGGAACTTATATGGCCAACTAAAATAACACAGCACATACATTTTGTAGTAAAAATAGGTGATCTCTAAATAAGAAATAAGATGGATAAATAAATAAACATTAAAAGCTTCTTATATACTAATAAGATAAACGTAAACAAGCATACCGAGTAAAAAAGCTACGACGTTTAGCAATTTATATGCACAAAGTGGGTAATTAAACAAATAACCGAGGATTTCGCCTATAAGATCGGCGTCGGGCTCACAGCGACCGATCAGCTGGTAAACACTGGAATTAAGGAAATAGTGATGTGGTAGTTTGTTCCTATTATAGCTAGTCGCGTACCGCAGAGTACTTATTCTACTTTTTCTTGTAGATGAGAACAAAAAATGTTCGTTCTGAGGATTTTTAACTAAGTAAAATTGCAAGTGCAAGTTTTAATATGAAAATTTTAATGGTAGGATATTTAATTGTTTGATGATGTCTTTTTAAATTAGTTTTAAACGGTGTATTATAAGCAATTTTTAGTGCCCGATTTTGGAGAATTTGAAATTTGTTGTCAGCTATGCAGCTCCATACGGGTGCCGCGTAGGTAATGCACGGCCTAATTAAAGTTGAGTAAATTAGTAATTTAGTTGCTGAACTAAGTTGTGCATTCATCGCTTTTGTGCCTTTAAGTCCTAACTGCTAAGTATTTTTACTCCAATTAATTTTTTCATCTAATGTGTGGCCCAGATATTTTACAAATCTACTCTTCATTGATTTTTACATTTGTGCTTGGCAAAGTACGTTTTCGAGTAAACAAAAATGCTTCTGTTTTGTTCGAATTTAGTTTAAGGTTCCATCTTATGAAATAGGTGCATAATAAATCAATGGATAATTGAAGACGAGCAATAACTAGGTCTTGATCTTCAGAAGCTGTGAAAATAACTGTGTCATCAGCGTTGATAGCGAGCTCTGTACGAGGTTGTTTAGGAATATCACTAAGGTAGAGAGCAAACAAATAAGGCCCTAAAATTGACCCTTGCGGAATTCCAGCTGGGATGTTTTTGGGTTCAGAGTTGGTATCATAAGCTGAAAAACTACGTTCTGAGAGGTAGTGTTGCACAAGTTTTATTAAAGGGATAGGAACATCGTTTTTAAATAATGTATGCAGTAAACCTTTGTGCCAAACAGTGTCAAAAGCTTTTTCAAGATCGAGTAAGATCATTCCCGTCGATTTTCCTAAATTTAAACAATGGCTAACGTATTCAGAAACTCTGCCTAGTTGTTGGGTAGAATGCGCTTTTCGGAAGCCAAAATGCTCAGGTGGAATAACATGGTCTGTAACATGTGTTGTCGAGTTAGAATTATTGATTCACATAGTTTACCCAGATAAGGAAGTAGGCTAATGGGTCGGTAGTTGGACGGGATCTGGTTGTCATTGCCAGGCTTTTTGATAGCAATTACTTTAGAAATTTTCCATTGGAGAGGATAATAGCGAAGCAAAAAAACATGAATTTTTTTTTTTTAAAGAAAAACAATGCACTTGAAGGAAATATTCTTAAGTAAAAGGTTGTCAATATTGCCAGCCTGGTCTTGGGTGGGCTGTTGCGGTTCTTGTGGGTTGTTAGCGACATTGCTCCAAGATCTTCCGTCAACTTTGCTGCGCTTAAGCATTTGTGCTTGATTTTCCTTGAGTGACTCTTGCCTGTCCTGAATATTTTTAAGGTATTTCTGCCGCTCAGCACACTGGCGATAGTTACAGCACTGGGCAGGTTGTTTGTGGTCCACCTTGGCATGCAGAGCTCAAGTGGTTTTCGAGGCATGCCAAAAGTTTTGACAGATTTGAAGATTGTTGACTTTGTATTTTTTAATTTGTATAACACAGTTATCTAAAAACTTGATTTGTCTGAAGCCACTGCCTGGAGGAAGTTCAACAATAAATGGAGGACGTGAGGTTTGTTTATTTTTAGGGAGCTTCATTTTTTGGACAATAGTGTTATTAAATCCCAAATTTGCCAGTTCATCCTTGAGGTGATCTTGAATATAGGCTGGTAAACCAAAAATTGCTGTTTTATAAGACCTCTCATCTTTGCGGGAAAATGTGATGATCATTAACAGAGTAGCAAATATCAGATATTTTGTTATTTCCTTTGTACTGAATATGAAAGTTCTTGGTATATCTATTGACAAGAGTTTTAATGAAGTCATGGGTCCAGCTCTGTTATAGCTCCATAAATATCGGCGGGATATGGCCTTTTTTCTTGGGCATTTTAACAGCATCACGGTTATTTAGATAATCAGCAGATGAGGAATTCTTCTCAGTTGGTAGTACGCCGAACCGATTGGTTGTCTTTGTAAATGATGTGTTGCTAGTACCCACAGGCCGAGCCGTTTTCTTCGGAATTTTCCATTATCTAACATCAATAGGATCTTCAAGAGGGCGCTTTCCAACTGAATTAGATCTAGTCAGAAATCGATCCATTTTTGTACCAGGTATTTTCAAGTACCAGGTACGTAAATCGGTTTCCCATCACTAGAACAATACGAAGTAGTTTGAGTGGCAACGAATAAAGACGTGCGCCCACGCTTGGCTCACTAGGTGAACTGCAAGCAAAGGAATGCGCGGGTTGGTTCAGGACATCCTATTGAAACTAGGCGAGTAGTTCCTTCGTGGCGTTGGCCGAGTGTGGTCTGGTATTGTCGTGCAGCAGGCAGACTCCTTTAGTCAGAATGCCTCCTATTATTCTGAATCGCGTTCCGCAATTTTTTACTCCACTCGATGCAACTTGGGGGGAGATTGGATTGACATAGTTCACGAAACGTGTTGTCACGTTGACAGTTCTCAACGTATCGACCTCGAACCGGTCTCGTTACAAAGGGGAGAAGTCAGGGTACCCTACCATGTAGCCAACATGATGAAAATAAAAGCCGTGAGAGCCTCAGTTCACATGTATCTGGATATGCCTCGGAACCTCTCACCCCGGAGGCCGTCAAGAGCCATAACAAATAATGTGTTAACAAAGACGGGCCTGTTTACTCAACAACATAATTATGTTATGTTATGCGGGCTGCACGAATGAAAAATTTAGAAAAAAATATATTTGAGTATAGAAAGAGTAATGAAATGAGTCACTGGCGGATCCAGGGGTCTAGGTGGTCAAGCCCCCCAAAACTTCTGAGTTATTCGGATTTGTAGCACTTTTTTTTTTTAAACCAAGCCATCCCTAATTTCCTCAGAACTGGCGGCACTCAAATGACAACCCTGAATCCGCCACTGTAAAGACAGTTGGCAATGGCAAATGGCACCTGTGCGGGTATCGGAGGCAGCATGGAGGGCGGCGCGGGCGGGTAGGAGGGCTGCGCCAGCTGCGTGAGCAGCGCCGAGTTACCGCACAGCGCGGCTCGCGGCGACGCCAGCCACGCGCCGCGCCCCGCGCCCGCCGCCCGCGGGAACGCCGCGCCCGGCCGCGCGCCGCCCGCCGCCGCCGCCGCCGCCGCCGCCGGCTGCCCGCGCCCGCCCCTGCCGCGGGGCATGGACAATTACACGGTCTAGTACTAGTCGAACTTGTACACGGGTTGTGTACGATATTATACAAAATATTAAACATCATGAAGTTAACAAGTGTAAATGCTTAATACTTTACATTATTTAGGGAAGACCACAAATACACTTTTTGTACCGTACTTTGAAAAACCTCGTAATTTCTTATTTTTTGGCCAACACCTGTAATAGGTTTTTTGATATTAAGACTTAACACAGGTGCTCGAATGCTCAAAAGAAATTTGCTGTTCGGACCTCAATGGACATATAGTGAATAAAAACAATGAAGTATTTCATTAGGTTTTATAAATAATTAAATGTTTTTTGTCTGATCTTTTGATTCTTTTTTTGAACGCTCATACGAGGTTTTAACAGTACGGTATCGATTAATAAAATGTTTTACCAAAGTGTCTATTACGGTTCAAGGAATGCATACTGATACTAATTAATCAAGTTACACAATTTTATCGACATGCATAAATTACAGTTTTCGTTATGTTTATTTAGTATATAAGAGTAGATAGATAGGTGAATAGACAATACATACCCATATACATCAGTGAGTTCTGGCGTAGGACTCGGCACGCGTTCTTTTAGACTGTACCCGTTTAGTAATACTAGATGTTTTGGATCCTGCAAGTAAAATTAATCAAAAATCAAATACATTACAGTAGCATATCCCAAAGGGCCTTGAAGGTAATTAAAAATTATTAAAAGTACCACAACAAAGTCAAGTGATCCACAGCTCTTAAAGATACTATTACTGTATCTTGGAATTAAAGCATGAGGTGTCTCATTAAATATTTTTTTTTGTAATCTAAAAGAAAACAATAATTGTGCTTTATATGATAACCACTAAATTATCATGAAATATAAATATTTTAATTTTTATTAAGAAATAATGTTGCTATTAAAAACAACCTTAGCATAGTTCCTGGGCTGCTGATCGCTACGTGCATCAAACAGCGCCGCGTACGCTGGCAGCCGGCGCGCGCACGCCACCGACACGTGCACGCCGCGCTCGCACGCCGTTCGCGCCGTCGCCTCCAACGTGCACGTTGGCCCTGTACCAGTTAATGGGGTTAATTATAATAAGAATGCATACTGCAATGTTCTCGAGTCAGAGCTAGCGTTAATTGTAATTGCTACAAGCTACAATTTATAATACTTAACATTTCAACGGTATTCTAAGCTATGTGCTAGTGCAACCTCCACTTTGAGTTTTGCGGAATGTTCTCTATTAACATGTAAGTGATGGCGATATAACACATAATATTACATACAATGGCCCAATCAAGAGGCTAAGTGCGGAAACACCCCGCTAAACTATCACACATATTTAAAAAATAATTAATATACATACATGTATGTATCTGTATGTATTACTTTATATATATTATAAGATAACAGTTAAAGTAAGGAGCTGTCATACCTTTAATTTAAGATGTTATACCTCTAATTATAGTATTTGGCACCATATATGTATATTGATAATAAAACATTTTATATTACAATAGATGTCAAGTTTATTCTTAAATCATACCAATGAAGAACAATACATAAACACAATTTTGAAGGGTCTAATGTAAGGCAACAAACTCACAATTTTATAAGAACAACTACCTTAAATATTTTCTTAAACAGAATTACAAAACACATTAATTTACCTGGAGGGACAATACCACCAGCATGTGCGGTGTAAGGTGGAGAGCAGCACACTATGAGCACGTGTCTGGGGATGTCTGTCCGCCCGAGCTCTTCAAAACAAGCCAGCACTGTTGATAAGCCTTCAGTGAGGCAGGCACGTAACTCCGCATGGCCGCCTATAAACCTAGTTTACAAGGGTTTTATTCATTATAGCTTGAAGGGACATTTAGGGAGTCATTGGTACTATCTGAGTCCATGTCCATTATAAGTCCATCAAAGTTGGTAAAGGTATTTTAGCAAGTCTCATTCAATTCTATTTATTGGACTCCTACAAATAATTAATCCTTAAATACTACTCAAAACAAAATAAGGGCCACGAGGTGTTTTTTCATTTTGGTGTAAATTATTAAACATTTACATATTGAAAGTACTAAAATATTGAGTATACAAACTCTTTGATACCTAAACTTTTTAATATTGTAGTATTCATCTAATGCTGGCAACAATTTGAAATAAAATTTGATTTAAAATTATTTTTGAAAATTTTGATTCCATTTTCTTTGTCGTTTTGCTTTCCTTAGCTTCTTGGTTTATTAGAAATTATCAGAGTTCATTGATATCTCGAGTCTTCTGACTTTTGCAATATGCCACAAGCACGCAGGCGTCATATGGACTCGCTGACAGCAACCAGAGCCGTTACAATGATTGAAGAAGGCCATTCGCAGCGATCTGTGGGTTTGCAATTGGGATTTTCTCGAAGAGCTATTCAAAATCTATGGAATCATTTCCAAGAGATCGGCAGTGTTAGAAGATTTGGTTCGGGCAGAGTTTGCATTACAACAGCTCAAGAGGATCGTTACATTCGATTAAATGCGCGACGAGATCGCACAACGACGGCCCGTAAGCTGCAAAATCGTTTACGGCTCACGACGGGTACTCGTGTCAGTGACCAAACTTTTCGTAATTGATTGCATGAAGACCAGCAGGCATCAAGAAGGCGAGTTGTCCATGTTCCATTAACCAGAAATCATCGTGCAAATCGTTTAAGATTTACCCGTCAACATTTGGACTGGGACATAAACCAATGGGGCATGGTGCTCTTCACAGACGAATGTTAAGTTAAAATTTTTAACGACGATCGGCATATTAGAGTATGGAGAAGATGCGGCGAGAGATTTTCAGAAGCCTGCATCCATGAAGTCGATCGTTTTGGTGGTCCAAATGTAATGATTTGGGGCGGGATAAGCTTACACGGCAAAACTAAGCTCGCTATTTTAAATGAGGGCCACACACATGTGATCCCATTTGCCCAGCAAGCGGGTCCTGGATTCATCTTGATGCAAGACAATGCTCGTGCACACACGGCTCAAGCGACTCGGTTTGTACTAGAAGCGTCTCAAATTCAAGTCTTGCCGTGGCCAGTGAACAGTCCAGACTTAAATCCAATAGAGCACATGTGGGATCAGTTGAAACGAAGAGTTAGAGACGGTGATCAGGAAATCCACAACCAACAGCAACTCATCAACGCTGTTAAAAGGGCCTGGGAAGAGATTCCAATGGAAAATGTCAGGCATTTGATTGAGAGCATGCACTCATGAGTGTGTAGCAAAATGAGGAGGGCATACTCATTACTAAAAGATGAGCATGGAGTATTTTCTTTTGTTTTCAGTAACTACATTGTTTTATTTTTAACCTTAAATGTGATTTTTTCTTTCAAAAGCAAATAAACTTTTTAATCATTATTATTGGAATAAGTTTATTGGTTTACATGGAGACAAAAAAATATATATTGGTTTTATTATTTTCATGGTACAGACAAAATACCTTTTGGCCCTTATTTTGTTTTGAGTAGTACATGTACAAATACTACCAATACATGTTAACTAAAATTATCTATGTGAAATTTGTTATATTAATTTGGTGTATTAACTACAACAGAAATACACAAAGTAAAATTTTCAAGTTACCCTAGTAGAGTCCATGAGATACAGCCTAATGGT
This sequence comes from Choreutis nemorana, assembly GCA_949316135.1. Lineage (NCBI taxonomy): Eukaryota > Metazoa > Arthropoda > Insecta > Lepidoptera > Choreutidae > Choreutis > Choreutis nemorana. Next base: position 4,652,135 of record OX438618.1, read on the forward strand.
GAACTAGGATATATGGGTGGATCCCTAAATAGTATTATTACACAGGTAAAGGGCTCACTCAATCTTATCTACAGCTTCTACAACATGCTGTGGGTTGGTGAATGGTCCAAAGGTGTCCACAGGCACACCAGGGTGGCAGTCGGCTGATTTGTATGTCACAACCGCATACACAGACCCACTACCACTGCCATCCTCCAAGTTACCACCGTGGAAGTATCTGGAACATTTAATTTAATATTTTAGTTGTATTATTAAGTATTCTGTTTTTACAGAGAGGATCTAAAGTTTTGTCTCATTTTGTAACATTATAATGACTGTGGTTGATTATAGAATGGAACTTAAACTTACTCGAGCGTCGGAACTATGTAATTCGTTTTTAATTCATTGATAAAAGCCCCGTTTAAGGCTGTATTTTCGATGAGAAATATTACTTCAGCTTGCACTGGCGTCTCCGGAGCATTTGCTCCCATTATTTAAATATTTACGTCAAACGAAACTGGTTATAGATTTAACATATTGTTAGAAGTATAAATGTTTAAAGAAATTTGATTAATATAGTTTGAAATATTTTTGTGAAAATTTTTGTTAGACTCTCTCCGCGAACTTAATGACATTGACAACTTCAACAGCCACCTTTTTAAAAAATCTTAGATTAAGAAAGGCCAAGAAAAATATTTGTACATGAGCACATACATCCTTCTAATGAGATTCTAGACAACATTTTTGTAAATTAGATTAAACGCATTCGATCATTTGGATTCCACTTGATCTGTTTGTTATCAACATCTGACGCTGAAAGCAAATAGTAAAATAATGATGAAAATTTAAATAAAACGTACCTGCATACATACTGTCGACGAAAGAATAAATTTTCCCGAAAAAAAAACATAAACGTCAATGAATTTTTTGTAAACATTCTTTCGTATCATTATTTTGATAACGTAAAAAGACTGATAATACATAGTTATTGTGTGTGCTGGTCTGTTCTCATTTATAGCCAATGCTTTTCAGACATACTCAGAGTCTTTCATAAAACTTATAATGGAATTATGTTTCCGTCCTTACCGTGTTTTTAGCCGGTTATTGCGAAGACCTTTCGGCGTTCACAGAAGTATTGCTGGGACTTCGGTGAAGGAACAAACTAATCCAGAACTACTCAATAAATTCAATAGCGATATCCAAGCAGGTGAGTTGGAATTACATAATTTTATAATACTTGAATTAAAGCTTAGAATAAAGTCAGACTTAGAGAGTTAAACTTACGTTGCTTTTTCGTAAAAATATATCAAAGTCTAATGTAATAAACAAATATTATGTAATTTAAAAAAACCTCTTAGAAATTTAATAATGCCTCATAAAATTTCAAATATTTCTTAATTTCATCTAAATAATGTTAGTTCGCAAAATTAACTTGTCATCATCTTATATGCTTGAAACTAAATTTGATCTTCAATCAAAATTTGCACTGTGTGTCAAGCATGCTTTATATATTTTAGCCTAAGTTCGTTTTTCTTTATTACATTATATTGGTGATAGAGCATTGATGCTAATGGAGACTTAATTGAAACACTGCTGCAGTATTAATTTATTCAAATTCACATCACTTGAGTTTTCCTTCTTAGATGATGTGAAAATGAACCACAAAATTTACTATCTAAAATTTTAACAGAAAGTAGTCCCAACATAGTAAAATTAATATGTTCAATTCACACGCTTAGGGTAAAGCCAAGAGATTAGTTTTTATATGAAAGAATACTTAATCTATTTTAAAGTTTATTGAATCAATATAATCTTGATCTCAATCTAATAGATAGTTGATATTACCTTATCTACATATGTGTGATGTCACCTATCTGATTTTAATATCACATGTTTTTCTTGTACAACTATCAATACAAAAGTTTTATCTATTGTCTAGGGCTGACTCAATGTGTTTTGTTATTTATGTATTATTATTACAGGTGGTGCGGTCCCAGTGTTCAGACGAGCCTTGCTGTTTCCTAACAGAGTCGCATTGCAAGATGAAGTCGGCATCTACACTTACGAGGGTATCTACCAAGCGGCGGCTGCACTCAGCAATGATATTGCATTGCAGCTTAGTAAGTTATTATAGTCCTTTTGCTTAATTGAGCTAGTAAAAAAAAATATCTCAAGCATAGGCTCAAGAATTTTTTTATGATTTAAGTGGCAAAGCCTCCGGCGATTAAAATAGCAGTATCATCAAGTCAATAGCAGTATCACATTCCACCAGATGAACCGTCCAATTCATACTCATAATGCTCACAGTTGAATAAGAAAGGAGGGTGGTGCCAACCCAAACAAACAACTACTTAATACTTACTACCACTTTAATACTATAATTTTAAAACAAACATCTAATCTGGAAATATTTGCAAGTAATACACAGTCAGGTCATAAGTATTGTCACACAGTAAAACTTTTCTTTTAGAATGCTGACCACAAAAAAGTTTATTGAATTTGAATTTCGAATTGTTCATGAAAATAAAAGGATGTCTTTTTAGAATTTTACTCATTTTTTTATATGGAGTGGACGCTTAAAGAAGACCGTGTTGCAGTTATTGCGTTGCATCGTTGCGGTTACGCGCCAATTAAAATTTTTGACATACTGAAAAATTTAACCAAAAGATTCGTTTATCGTACCATCAAACGATACAATGAAGACTCTAGTGTAGATGGCAGGTCAAGAAGTGGTCGCCCTCGGTCTGTTAGGACTCCAGCAGTGATAAAAGCTGTGAAGGCGCGATTTCAAAGAAATTCCAAACGTAGGCAGAAACTGTTGGCCCTTCAGATGGGGTTAAGCAGAACCACGGTGAAAAGAGTGTTAAATGAAGACTTAGGGCTTCGGGCATATCGAAGAAAAACAGGACATCGTTTGAATGCTCGTCTAATGGACCTGAGACTGAAGAGATGCCGCGCTTTGTTGAAGCGGTACGCGTGAAAAAAAAATTGGGAAATTCTTTTTTCGGATGAAAAAATTTTTACCGTAGAAGAGAGCTACAACAAACAAAATGATAAGGTGTACGCACACAGTAGTGAAGAAGCGAGCAACCGTATTCCACGTGTCCAACGAGGTCATTTTCCATCCTCGCTCATGGTATGGTTGGGAGTTTCTTATTGGGGCTTAACAGAGATACATTTTTGTGAGAAAAGTGTAAAAACGAATGCAGTTGTGTATCAAAATACAGTGCTGACGAACCTTGTGGAACTTGTTTCTCATACCATGTTCAATAACAGGGTAACTGGGTATTCCAACAAGATTCGGTGCCAGCTCATAGAGCGAAGAGCACACAAGACTGGCTGGCGGCGCGTGAAATCGACTTTATCCGGCACGAAGATCTAGTCCAGATTTGAATCCGTTAGATTACAAGATATGGCAACACTTGGACGAAAAGGCGTGCTCAAAGTCTCATCCCAATATGGAGTCACTCAAGACATCCTTGATTAAGGCTGCCGCCGTTATTGTCATGGACCTCGTTCGTGCTGCGATAGACGACTGGCCGCGCAGATTGAAGGCCTGTCTTCAAAATCCCGGAGTTCATTTTGAATACACTTTAGTGTCATATGAATCTATGTTTTGTTAAGTTCATTTTGGTATATAAATGGTTACATAATGAATAAACTTGTTTCAATTATTTTATATTAAACATGTAACAGAATTTATGACCTGACTAGGTATATTTTGTTATTTTTTTCAATTTTAACCTCTTACATACATCTACCACACCTCTAAACTAATTCTCTCAATATAACTTTTCCTTGGAAGCTCGAACGTGGTGGAGTCGTTGTCGGTTAGAATCTCAGATATAATGTTTATGTGTATTGTGTTTACAGTGGGCAATACAGAGCGAACTATTGGGTACATGTGTACGAACGACGCGTCACACGTCATTGTGCAGTGGGCAATATGGATGTCGGGGAATATAGGTATATACCCTTTTAAAAGTAGTTGAAAAATAGGTGTTGGCAGGATTGTTGACTGGCGGTCCAAGTGTCTCATTCATATACTATTAGGGGTTGAATTTAAAATAATACTTTCATAGTTGATAGTGATAGCCCTTTCTCTCATATCGTTAAACTTCAGATTTCTTTTAAGTATTGTTGTCTTCGCATCGATGAAAGTTAGCATTGTTTCAAAGAAAACCTAACATACATATTCCATACGGAGGAAGTTACGAGCAGAATCTAGCATCTTTGTAATTTTAGCATTAAACCATAATTTCATTTGATGGTAACCGACAATTTGACATAGGATCATAACTTTCTATAGAATTTATATACCTACTATCAACTTAAAACCTTCATGTTAATTAACCTAGAAATAATGTTTCCAACAGCGGTACCCCTAACACCGCTGCATCCAGCGGAAATGCTACAGTACTTCTTAACTGACAGCGGCGCGAGCCTAGTTATATGTACATCAGAGTACGAAAAACTATTACGCCCAATCGCCTTGGAACTGAAGAAACCTCTCCTGATCACAACTAGAGACCGGCAAGTCACCGCTCAGCTTCACCACCCAGATAGCACCTTTAGGAAGGAGGATCAAAGTATGAATGATGTAGGCAAAAGTAATATGTGGTACGGACAGAACGATGCCATGTTGATTTATACTAGTGGTGAGTTGGTAGCTTTTTATTTGTGTTATGCATTCATTGTTCTAAATAATGTATGAGCAATTAAAAACCTGAATGCGTACCTTCCGCAATTAATGCAAGTATCCAATGATACTCGTAACCACCATAGCTTCGTTCCACAACAGCGCCACCTATCGGGCCCTAATCTTATCTTTCAAGCTGGAATGAACCATACACATTTACAAAATTAATATCGCTAAAGTGGTTTCGGAGGTGTGCGAAAGCGTGAATGAACACACACATGTGGTTATATTATGTTTAGGATTCCGTACCCAAAGGGTAAAAAACGGGACCGTATTACTAAGACTTAACTGTCCATCCGTCCGTCCGTCCGTCTGTCAGCGGGATGTATCTCAAGAAACATAGCAGCTAGAAATTTGAAATTTTCAGAGGATGTCTATTTCTGTTGTCTCTACGATAAATACTAAAAACATAAATAAATTAAAGAATCGTGATTTTTTTGTAATTTTTGGCTTGCTCTTGTTTCTTTTATGAAATTATCTAAAAGTTTATAATGCTTAATCTTACAAGGTGGTACGGAACCCACAATGTGTGAGTCCGACTAACCCTTGACCGGTTTTTTCTTATGTGCTCGACAGGTACAACAAGCAAGCCGAAAGGTGTGGTCTGGTCTCACAAGATGCTGACGGAGCAGATCTCATCTCTGCACGCGGCGTGGCGTTACAGCTGCAATGACGTCGTACTGCACACGCTGCCGCTTCACCACATACACGGACAGCTGAACTCTTTGAATGCATCCTTGGCTGCTGGCGCTAGGTGTGCAGTGTTTGTCAAAGATAATAGTCTTAGTTTTTCCATCGACCCTATTTTTCGTAGTTCATGATTTGCTGTTTTGTTTAATACTTTGAATAATAATTCGTGGGCATAATACATTTCAATTCACTACCCTTATACTGGTGATATCATTCAAGGCTTAGTTAATACGTGTGTCGTGATGTGATAATATCATTGGTTAATTTACTATCAAGTTTAACGTACCCACTGAAAACACCTAAGTTATCTAAGCAACCATCTTTAATCCTTTAAAACTGAAGTAAACAATGACAGAATCCGCATGTTGGGTACATTCGCGGCGCACAGCGTGTGGGCGCGGTTGCTGGGCGTGGGCGAGCGCTCGGAGGCGCGCGTGTCCGTGCTGCACGGCGTGCCGGCGATGTACGCCCAGCTGGCGGCGGCCTACACCAGCATGTTCGCCGCGCCGCGCACCGCGCAGCACGTGCGCGCCGTGCTCGCCAACATGCGCCTCATGTGCGCTGGCTCTGCACCGTTACCTGGCACGCTGTTTAAGCAGTGGGAGGAGGTAACCAACGTTCTAGTGACTTTTATCTATTATTTAAATAATTGTTAAGGTTTTTCAGGGTTTGCAACGTTCATAGGCTGAGGTGACTGCTTACCATCAGGCGGGACGTATGCTTGTTTGCCGTCTTAGTGGTATATAAAACAATCTTGATGTTATGAAAACAATTATCATGCTAAAAATATAGAAAAAAGTCTTGCACCGAATGATAGAGCATTAAATATATTATACTCGTATATACTAGATCATATATGTGCCTGAACTAGAAACAATTATGTTTCAGGTTTTTTAATATTGTAAGTTCGCAAGCATCCTAGCTGATAAAATGAATCCTGAGGAAAGACAAGTGATATTTTGTCTAAAAAAACTGACAAAAATAAAATTCTATGAGAACGAACGTTAAAGTCGCGTAAATAATTGATGAGCTAATTTTTCACAGATATCCGGGCATCGACTTCTTGAACGCTACGGAATGTCTGAAGTAGGGATGGCTCTGAGTAACCCCTACATGCCTGTAGAAAAACGAAGGTACGACATAGTATTTACTTTCCTGTTCTCTATATAAAGGTAGCTAAAATGTATGGCTGTCCCCATGAAGGTGTATATGTTTAGTTATGATTATACTTTATTCTGTAGTAGCAAATAAGACAACGAGGGGCGTCGTGGTGTGAGATTTTTCGACTCCCCCTCCCCCCTTCGTGAGATTTCGTGATATTTGGGTAATAAATAAAATAAACAGTGCACTATATAATGTGTGGTTTTCCAGCGTGGGCTGCGTAGGTCTACCCCTACCTGGAGTAATAGCAAGGATTGCTACCTTCGATGAAGCAGGAAACGTACAGCCTTTAGTCACTGTGGAGACGCCAGTACCTGATAACCAGGTCTGTAGTAACTAGAAATTCTGTTTGTTACTCTCGCAAAAAATCAAAAAGGGCTTCCAACATCTCAGATTTGTAATGTTTATTTATTTTATCCACTGTAACCTAGAAATTAATTTAAAGTAAAGAAAATTTTGGAAACTTAAATGAACGGTCAGTTGGTTCACGGGATTGACTAGTTTACAATTAAAGTAGGATAATGTTATTTTAAATTAATTAATTTAAAATGATTGTAGATATCAGGTGAAGCCCTCGGTCTGTTAGGCAAGGAGTTGTTTGAGCGCAGCCCTAACGGCTGGCGGGAGCCCGAAATCACGGTACATCAGCAATCACCTGACAACGTCTACCAAGGGGAACTACTGCTTAAAGGCACTGGAGTATTCTCTAGGTAATTATATAACTTGCTTAAGTTTTACTGAAGCAAAAGATATCCGTAAAAAATAATTCAAAGTCTTAATATATTCATACACAAATTTCTGAATAAAGTTTTTGTTCAAATCGTCCCCTTTTTTTCTGAAACAAGATTCAAGTAAAAAAAGAAACAAGTTTTTTTTAATAATTTTTATTAAACTTCATGGGAAAACAAGCAGATGATTCACCTGATGGTTGGTGATACCGCCGCCTATTAACCGCAAGATCTACCACCTTTAAAAGTTAGAGTTACACATTTATAGTCCACCCATGTGAGGCTGGGCGATATACTAGAATAAGATAAAATTAAAATAAATTAATGTTTTATCAAGTTGTTAGAAACACAAAATCAAGGGACTAAAAAGTTGTAACTTTTTATTTTGATAAGGTATCAATGCTGGATGTGCGAGTTTCAATTCAATTACAAACTTAAATAACTAATTTATCTTAAGCAAGATTTAGATACAGCACTTTCGTTACAGGTATTGGAACAGACTCCCAGCTCTGTCAGCGAAAGACTTCACAGCCGACGGTTGGTTCAGGACGGGCGACACCGCTTCATTCAGCGACAACCGCTTCAAGATCCTCGGTCGAACCTCCATAGACATCATCAAAACCAGCGGATACAAAGTAAGCGCTTTACAGGTCGAGTCGGCGATCTTAGAACATCCGGACGTGCTGGATGCAGCGGTTTTAGGCATAGAGAATAAAGACTACGGGGAGATTATTGGAACTGTTGTTTCAGTTAAGGAAAATGCGAAGCTCAATTTGAAGGATTTAAAAGAGTTTTTAAGTAAGAAACTAGCGCCATATCAACTGCCAAGAACGGTTTTGGTGGTAGATGTCATGCCCAGAAATGTTATGGGCAAACTAGATAAGAAGGAAATAAGGAAATTGTATGGAGAAAAGTTAGTTTTGAAGAAGAATTAAATGTGCCTTTCTAGTATTGAATAGCTCCTTTGTGGAGAAAGTGCTAGAACAAATCAGTTTAAACTTCAGAATATCATTACTCTAACGAGAGTTAGTTTATTAAAGTTAGTAGTTATCTTTTTTCTAAAGCATTAAAAGTTAGATTTGATATTTTGTTGTTGTCTCTTTCTGTAATCCGCACTTAATGCGGAGCCAGAAGAGTTTTTTTTTATTTATTTATAAAAAAGACTTATTTAACATATGCGAATATGCATAATAATAAACAGGGCACAATAACACGATAAGAACGCAATAATAAATATTTCATACAAATAAACTTCAATATGGAAGCTTTGGCTGAAAATACGTGTTTTTCTTTAAACACTTGCTTTCAATTTAAACGTAATGAAACACATCTTTATTGCCTAAATGTTTTTATCTACTGTATTGATATCGTTATTAACATAACCTCACTTATATTATATGATGCGTGCATGAGAGAAGTTTGAATTCTAATTTTGAAGTTAAGGTACACCAAGTTACCAAGTACTTGTAAACCAAATGCTTCCTTCATAATGATAACTAGTCCAATACTACACTATAGCTTTGAAATATTAAAATTAATAAATAATTCAAATTTTATTACAAGCCGTAGGAAAATATGTTTATATGTACCTTGTACAGCTTGGCAAAATGTATTTGGATAAAGTGATGGCGTTGTGACTTTCTGGCAACACTGAGCAGTAATCAGCCAATGACATTGTTGACTTTGACAGAAAACATGGCATTGCCAGGTAAGAAAAGTGTAGTTCCACCTGTCACCACGTCAAACCCTTTTTTGCCAAGCTGTACAAAACTGTTGCACTTTACACGCATTTATAAATTTACTCTTATTTTGTTTTGTTAAAAGTACATTTTGAATATAGAATTACAACAAAATAACTAATAAATGTCAGAACATTCTAGCAACTAAACAATCTAGGAAAATACTGAATTCTTTAAAACTTTCTTCTTTCAAATTGAATTTTGTATTTCGTTTTACTAGATGTATGATATAACACAGTATAATAATATAAATACCCGCCTTACCAGGAATACTTTTCATGCATCTTGTAATATAGACATATTTTTTAAAATTATAAACATGTGCCCGTGTAATGGCGACAGATTCGCAACCTGTCACACTGGTACTCAAAAGAAACATGCGATATGTTTTGTTACATAAATAAAATTTTACATAATTTTAACTGACGTCAAATTTTGAAAAACTCTCGTATGTATTATTAGAGTACTTATAATTTAATTAAAACTCACTTAATACTCAAATATGTATGACATTACTATGCAAAGAAGTACCGTAAACCGATTTAATATTTAATAATCCTCCAAACTATACTCGAGTAATAATAAAATTGTCAACAATTATAAGTACAAGTATACATTTAAAAAATGTAAGGATTGCCTTACCTAAAAATCATTGTATAAGTACTCCATAGTTTTTAAATAACGTCTAGTATAAACGCTAAATGTACTTACATTGAATTTAATATTGAACATTTCATATTTTGACAAAAGGTTAACGTTGTTATTCAATCTTTCTGTTTTAACAATGAATGAAAAATAATAAAATTTATGAGTCCATTACTCAGTGTTACCATACGAAATAATAAAAATGTTATTTAAAAACCAATAATTACAAAAGTAAATGTAACATCAGTCATGCCAACGAGTCATTGTTTTGCCATGGTTTATATAATCATGTGACCACTTTCTTATGCAAATATTTAAATCGTTAGATACTCCCTTACATTGTTTGACGTGTCAACACTCAAACGAGTGAGCTCACTCAACTGACAGAGCTTGATAGAGAAAGTAGTATTGGCAATTACTGAAGACAAAAAGAGACCACACTATTCTCTCTCATGCCTTTTTTAATGAAAGCTACATAATAATGCTGCAGTTTTTCGGTGTCAGGGCAAATCTAACGATTTAAATCTTTGACTTTACCTACATTACAGATAGTACATATGAAAATTTTTTCTATTTATTATTGTTTTGACACACACTTTATATACAAAAATACACAAAACAAACACACACAAATAAACACTTAATAATAGAATATTATATTTAAAACTATGTTCTTTTGGGATGTGAGAAAATCAGTTAATGTCAAAAAGTTGGAAACTGTTGTGTTCATGTTGTTATTAATTATAAAGAATGTATGTTTATTTATCATGTTGTCGAATAAAGAGCGTTATGAATTTTATATATTTTTATTAAATTCGTAATACACTGTAGGTAACAATTGGTCCTTGTTTAATGTATCAAGGAACTTTATATGGGTAACATATATACATGTAATATAATTAAATCACAGAGCAAATTGGTCCAGATTTAGCTTGAAGAAGTAAACAAACCTATATGGTATGGTGAGTAACTAATGTATTAAAAAGTGAAAAACAATAAAGCATAAACTCACGTGCTTTTAACAGTTGCATTAATATATCGAAAATTTTCAGGAAAAAATCGTAAGCGAAAACTTGCAGGAAAAAGTTGTCATTATAGAAATTAATTTCTTTAGTATCATAAAAAATTGTAAATTAGAAATAAATGTCAGAAATAAATCATCGCGATAACATTTAAAACTGTCTGATTAAGAAGTTACGACAAAAATAAGATTTTTGTTGTTTTCAAGGTTTTTTCTGAAAAAGCTCAATATTATCTGCAGAAAGGTGAGTCTATAGTTACATCAGAATAAAAATAAGTACTACCCAAACATAGCACTATGAGAGAGAGAAAAATTATACTGTAACATAAAACAAGTGAAAGAAGTGAACATTCATTTAGGATTCGATTTGATGCAACGTTATTTATCACCCAATAATTTAAATACACGTTATCAATTAAAATAGTTGGTAAATAAACCCGTTTTGCTTAAACACCTTCAGTTTGTTCGCATTGCACCTGACTAAACATGGAACTACGCAATGTTTGAATTTATACTTAACTAAACACTACCTACGTAGACAATATGAGACATTGGCTATTTTATTATACTGATACAATCATTCAATTTCATGAAGACGGTTTGACTAAGATTGTTGTTAGTTTCGTCAGGCGTGTACGTGCACATTGTTTCAGCGCGTGTAACCCCGAGTTCGCTCAATAAAGACGATACGCACACTAGAACAATGTGCTTGTTGTATACGCCTAATCTCAACTATAACTGAATGGTCTTCGTGAGATGGAATGACTGTTCATAAGTGTGTAAATTTATTAGGAGAAAGGATCAGTACACAATGAGTCAGTCCTAAATCAGTTTGAAACCCAGCTTGGGCAAATATTTAAAGAACGAAAACGTAAACTAACTTACATATATTTATTTTAAAGTGTTCTATATTTACGAGTACGTATGTTTAAATTAACCTATTTTATATCCATATCGTCGTTTTGTTTAGTTCATCACCAAACAACTATCCTTAGGCATATTAAGATGTTTGATTTTTACAAATATATTAACTCAATTTTTGATAAATAATTTGGATTCTGCCTATTGAAGTCAAGTTCAAGTTGTGAGAAAACTTCGAGCAGCGGCGGTTGCGTTGACTAAACATGGCGTAGTAAAAGATGCTGATACGATGGCATCAGACCAACTCGTATAAGTCGAAAGTGCAGTAGCCGCAATACCTAACACAGTCACAACAGAGGCTAGAAACAAATCACGTCTCCTTACTTTATACCTCTCGAAACTTCGCTTCTCATTCGTTGCAAAAGTCTTGTATTCAGTCTCCAAAGCGTCTCTCATTATTAGCGGGAAATAGACGCCATTTTGTGTATCATTGACAGCGTATTTGGCGCCATTTGCTTTCAACCGCTGATAACTTTTCTTCGCGGATTTTGACCTTATATAGCAGAGTTTTAGGAAGAATAGAGGAGGGAGAATAAACATCAATGGTCCAGTAAAGGTTGAGCCCACCAGTCCCATAACAAGATCAAATCTTGGTACTGTTTCCCCTAGGAAGATTGCTAAAGCCACCAGACTTGACCGGATGAGGCAACGTCGTAAACAGAAATCTGCAAAACATAATTAGGTAAGTATAAACCTAATTCTGATATAGTTAAGAATAGAAGGCGATTTGAATTATATTAACTAAAACATGCAACAGCATGAAAAGCGAAATATGGCACAAAAATATTAGACAAGCGAGATAAATAAGTCATAATATTTAATGACTGGCGCTTATTATTAATTAGATGTAACAATATTTTAGTTAACATTCTTTGTTAATTAACTCCAAGATGGTATAACTCGGCATTTAGGTACATTGTAGCCTTAATGTTAACCATGTAATTGTAACGTCACTTGCTTAGAGTTTGGGTGGCGTTAAGGTACTCTTTCTATTACTGCTCCATACTCTTAGGTTAAATCAATGATCAAACTTTTTCAAGCTAGAGGAGATATTACCTCAAATCTCGTTTTATGAAATAGATGTTCTAAATACCTCTTGGAATTTTAAATAAGTCTTCGATATGCTGAAAGAGCGCAGAGTTGCCGACAGCACTGGACAAGCATAGCTGAAGTGTTACCAAAAGCGCCACCACTGACAAAGGGATTGACGCTGGTAATCCTGAAAACAATCGAGGACCTTGTGACCATCATTTTTCGAATGCTGGTATCTAACAGTACCCAGTAGTAGTACAACATACATATCACGCTCCACTTTACCCCTTCATCCCTTTTTTCAAGCTCTTGCGCCTTGAGTGACATTTATGACATTTATTATCGGGAATCCTATTCCGAACGATTTATAAAATCTTATACACACTTACTAGTTTTACCTAGTTTCTTTTAATTAAGCCTCATTTTTTAAATAGCTTCTGAAATTATAAATAGTTTGTGTTGGTATGTTAAGTAGTTCTTCATAATATATCATAAAATTTTGTGCACGTACTTTTTTTCTAAACCAATACCTAAGTAGATACTCGACCATTAAAAGTCAATTTCTTAAAGTTGTGAAATTTCACAATATATCAGACTAATTTATCGTTTTAACAGTCTTAAATGTTTTTTTTCTAATTAATTATTCTAATCAGAGCTCCAATCATTCTAATAATTACTGGTGATATCATTATAATAGAACTAATGAAAATATCTGACCGCATACGAACTTCCTCATGTGGTCCACATCTTTAATTGTTTTTAAAGTTATTTTTTAATTGTATTATTACGGAAATCAAGATAATGGCAGCGACTGTAATATAAAGTTATATAACAAAAAGGAAGTAAATATTTGTAAGTGTTTAGTTTTTAATGTGTTCGTTCATCATAAAATCGATGGTACTTGAATATCATTCAACTTGTTTTTACTTATGTTCTCAATATGCTATAATAGAGTTATATTTTATTTCAATGAGCTGTCTACCCATAAACTGACTAAAATTGGTTGAATCTTGGATCTCTGAAAAATTGACAATTTTTAACATTTTTCAAATATATTTGTATGTACCCACCCAGAAGTATATTCTTCAAACCGAAGTTGATTATTACAATACTAATGACAACCTAAGAAAAGAAGGGCGAGATCATGCTGCATGGGGTTTCTTCTCTGTGCTTATTTCCAATAAAGAATAGACCGTCTCATGATAATCATTGACCAGCTTAAGCAAAGTTACAGTCCTCACCTTGTAGTATATTGCTGTCTACATCACTGCCGTATCTATAGGCAGCCAATGCAGACGTTACAGCGAACATTGTCCCTGTGACAAGGAACCCCCCAAACACAGCCAAGTTGATTCGCCTACTATCTTTCATGTCCACTTGGATTGTAAGCAACATCGGATGGATGTCGAACTAAAAGACAAAGAAGATTAGATACCTACAAACTTTTTCTTCGAACGCAAAGACGTTTTTAGTTTCCTTACTGGTTTTGTTAATGATTTCTATTATTTTCTTGGTACCTCGGCATATCTAATTAGCAAAGAAGGAAACTTAAACGAAGTAGAGTTTCGATTGACTTCGAATAAACCGGTCTATTAAACTGTAGTTCTTTCTGTTCCAAATTTTGAAACAAATAATAATTTTTCACTTGATACTAACCTGAAAAGCGATGATTCCGTAAGCAATGAGGAAGTCTTGCACATTGGGTTTATAGTCCAGAAGGTTTCCTTCGAACTGTGGGGATTCGTTGTCAAATAAAATACAAACCCACGTGGATACCGCAACTGTTGTTACAATAAACACTGATGCTAGAGCGAGTGGCCTGAAGGAATAAGAGAAAATAGTATAATATGTTCAATTTCCAATAAATGTCTTAATCATACTTTTACGGAAGCAGCACATTCTAGAGACGATTCAATATACAAGTTGAAACACTCACTTCATATCTTTCGGAGATCCGAGCCACATGATGGGGCAAAGCAGCAGTCCAATCAGTAGCATCCATACACAGTATGAGATGCCTACTTCTCCATCTGTGATCTTCCACCAAAAGAGTTGCAAGCTTTGAGATGCTGAAATAGAATTGAATTTTAATTTTGAAGTTCAGCGTTGTTTCTCATTCAAACGAGAAGTTCAATAAGTTGCGTAGATACTTCAGGTCACAAAATGTCCAGGCCAACTACAATGTCATTGTGCTTTTCGAGGTACCTCTAGTATGTTTGCCAAAATAGGTTGCTAAGACGTTACGAGAACCAGGCGCGTAACATTACATGTTTCGCAAGCGTTTATAATTTATTTATTTGTAGGTAATATTGGAAGCAACATTTATAAAAATAAGTTTTTTTTTCGAAGTTTATAGTATTAACCCCCATAACTTACCAACGATGAAATTTGGAACTCCTGCGCTAAATACAGTCACATCAATTAAAATCATGACGATTCTTCTAGCATGTCTTCCAAATGTAATTTCAGCGACTGCTGCGTATGGATATCTGAAACAATATTTTTTATTTCATACCTACATATACAGAATCTCGGTGGTTTGACGACCTCGATGGTGCAGTGGTGTAAACAGCCGACTGCTACGCTAGAGGTACCGGGTTCGAATCCCGGCGGGGACGGGACTTTGTGTTATTTGCAAGACGCATTGTTTCGCTTACCGGTCTTGGATGTTGTATTCTTATTTATTTAGTATTTACCATATCATTGCTTAGCACCTGCAATACAAGTTCTTTCGATACTTAGTGCAGGGCTGAGTCAATGTGTGTGTCGTGATGTGGTTATTATTATCTCGCTCGTGATTTGTTTGTGACTTGTAACTACTGTCAACCTACAATCAGTCTCTTAAATAACTTGTTGCAACATTATTTGGGTTTTGCAAATCATTATTTTAACTGACAGTAGAATGTGCTTTGAATATTTTGTTATGTTTTGAATTTCCGATTATATCATTTCTATACAACATGAAAAGTTACAGTCAGAAAACGTATCCCTGTGGCACTCCATGGAAAAATCAAAGGAATGCCATAGGTTTTTTACGATGCATTATTTTTAATCGTTGTATCACTGGCCGGTAGTTTTTTACCTGTTTTTTTCTCTTATTTGCGGTGAAATCTCTTGCGCTAAAACCCAGCATCGTCCTAGAACTATAGCAGTGTACATCTGCAATCCTAAAACTAGAAGCACCAAAGGGATGCCATATATTCCTGTGAAGAAAATTAATAATTTAGTTATTTTCTCAAATCCAATGTACATACTTAAATAGAATGCAGCATTACTTTGTTTTTCACATTCGCACTTTTGCATTGCATTGCATTAGGCTTAACGATCTTAGTTTAAAAGTGCAACACTGCGTCTGCAAGCTCGACTGGTGGTGTTTACTTAACAGCATGGTCGTAAGTCGAGCATGCTTGACCAGTGGCGTGCCTAAAGTTTTAGTACAGGGCAAGCCGAGAGATATACTTCATACTTCCTTTGTGGACTTGCTAGCGTGGACGAGCTCAGCAAAACACTCAGAAGTTTGCGAACATGTCAACAAAACCAAAATTTCGGTGGCTTTAAAAAGTCGTTTGATTTTTTAATGAATGGTTAGAGCGCGAACTTATTTTAGTTTGATAGGGCAAGCCGGGCTTTTGGGCTTCTATGACACTACCGTCACTGCGCTTGACTACTTATTACTACTCTCAACTTGAAGATGTTTTGTTCTATTACTCGACATATAAACACGTCGGCTGGAAAGGAGTTCCAATCTTTAGCAATTTTGATTACAGCGCTTGGTGCAAATTGGTTATATGTATGTTAAGAATTTCACTAACTTACCACAAGCAATTATACTTTTCGGGAGAGCCACAACCGGGAAGACTCCGAAGAGATCGACAATGCAGAGGATTGCAAAGATGACACTGAGTCCACCACTGGTCTCTCCTACTGAGTACTCGTCATGCCTCGACATCACTCTGGTAGGTTTCCTTGGTGATGACCCTGCAGTGTCTGATAGCCAAGGTAGCTTCATTGTCAAACCTAGAATTGGAAGACCAAATCCTATGCTTTATCTCTCTTCTTTCTCTCATTTTATTATTTATTAAATACTGGTTACATGGCCAATAAACTAGACGGTATACCTTACGGAAAGTGATCATTGCCGCTTATTGACATGATGATGCCCTTGTTATCAAAGAACGTCAAGAACACCGCTGAAGCAATGGTCACTTCGAGGTTAAAGATGATTCTCGATGTTGATCGAGGTTGATGCTGATGATGAACTCTTTCAAATCAATTGTAGTGGCTATGCTCATAGTTTTATGGAAACTCTTGAGAAATTCTGCATACTTCTCGGGCCGTCACTTTCTCTAATCCCCATTATGTACCTTCCCTTACATATTTCATACGCTTACATACAATACATTACATACCTGTTGTCAGTATTCCGGCGGATGGTTACGAATGTGTGTAACCTAAATCTCTGTCTGGTTCATATTTATTAGTGAATCACAGGCAGGCATCCCCGTTCATTTCAGCAAACCTTTTTTTGTGTTTCGGTAAACTTTTTAGTTTGATATCCCTCGAGTGTTTGATAAGGTTCGGCACTTAACATACTTGTCTTATTGAACACAAGACTATGCTAACTTAATTAATTGAACAGTCATATTAGAATCGATTTTTTGTTGTAGTTTCAATTCGGTATTTTACAAAAACGTCTCTACATAGACGTGAAACTCTGAAAAGTGCGTAGGATTATGTGTAACATGCCTTAATGAACCCAGTGTTCCATGCAATCAATAGTACAGTCGCGCTGACAAACAATTGTTAGTGAATTGTTTGAAAAATCGACGATTACTCTTATCTATAAGTCATGACTGTTTTTATAAAAGCGGGTTGGCAAATCTGACGAAGCCTTTAATGTTGCCTAAGGATGTTTTCAACGTCAAACCTGTGCTGTTTATTTCCTTTACGAAACTGCTGTGAAGGGAAGAAAATAAAAGGATGCGATGTTGATCTTGAGCTCTTATGAAGTGTTAAGATATAGAGGCCTACTTGTGCCAAAAAATTTGAGTCCTCCTAATTTATAAGGCTCGTATGCCAAGCTTTAGGAACTTCAGCCCAAGAAGTTTGGGAAGAAGCCGATCACTGCGCGATTAGTGCGGCTGTGCGACGAAATGAAATACGGCCAATTAGGTCATTACTATCATTATAATTTCGTGCTGAACTGTACCAAGTCACTGTAGGTAATTTAATACGTTAGTAACTGTGTGCGGATCGCAGCGACCGTTGACTTAGCAGACCTATTCTATACCTATGACAATGTAGACATATGTATACACAAAGTCTGTGCCTTAATTTATTTAGGAAGGTACGGCACTGCTTTAAAAAGTTAAAGTTTTGTTACTTACTGAAACTTTTTAAAATAATGGTATTTCTGTTTTTGGCGCATTGAACCGGGTGTTTTACCTACAAATAATGTAAGTGCATAACTAACTTCTAATGAAATGTAAGGACACAAGCGTAGCTATACTAAGTACACGAAGTAGGTACACATGGTGGGTATTTGTGTAAGTGATTTAAGTATTTTAGGTAGTGATATATAGGTACATACCTAGAAGGTAAACGATAAGGTTGGATCCTATGAACATGATATGTTGATAACAATGATAATTTCTTCACACAATTTACACAATAGTCTTAATCCCAAAGGAAGCACAGACTTGTAGGAACTGTGGGCACTTAATAAAAACAGACTGATGTACATATGAAGCTAAACTAGTTTCGCGACTTCGTCCGCGTTGACATTAGTATGGTCCGGTCAAATTTACTCAAAAAAGAGAAGATGCAAGGTTACAACAGTATTAGCATAGAGATAAAAATACTACCTACAAATTTTGAGAACACTAATAAGTGATATGACAAAAGTCCCTTAAGGGGAACTTCCAATCGATTCCACGATCGATCTGCAAGAAAAAAAATGCATGGTCAAAGTTTACAAATGGTTTTTTGGTGTCGTAATATTCCGCCGAAAAGTATGCAAGTTTTGTCTTAGGTTATGTTATGATAGACTCATAACAAATGCAAAGAAATTAGAATCTATCAAAATTGTTTTTACTTTTTCCTTTCAGAGTACATTCCACTATTTTTGACAGATAGGTAGGTCCGTTGCGATTCAAACGTTTCTACTTCATCCATCCCACCAGTAATGTAGGATAAATGATGAATCTTTACTTTTTCGCCAGCAGCTTATTCATGATCTATTGTTGACATTTTAGTTCATCATCATGATCATACCAAAAATCTGAGCTGGTGTAGCAGTTAGCCATGGATACAACAGGCGCTTAATTATAAATTAATACCTAAAGCCCACTTTGTTTATCTGGAGGCTTTAATTTCAGGTCACGAGTGGCGTCATGAAGTCCAAGCCTTGGTACTATAGTTTTTCTTATATTATTGTAGGTTATGAGATTTCAACAATAAAACGTGAAAACGTAAGTACCTAATATTATCAATATAGCTTCAACTTGAACTATAGAATTGCTATTACCTAATCAGTTTATTTATTAAATAAACTATAAAGTTATATTAAGTCCCAGCGCTCTAAACTAATTCCATATCTACCCACTAGAGGCGCTTTGCATAGATCTATTAAAATTACCGCAATCGCAAATACCTACATTCCTTCATACATCTCGTGGTAGATAACTGAGACTAAACTTTCTTCATACGTCGTATTAAAATGGGCAGTTAATTGGCTGTATCTAAATTATTTTCTGTTTAAGTCGACTTCGACAGATCTAAATGAAAGAGTTGATTACTTTTTATGGGATTATATTCGTTTATCATAAGTAGGTAATAATTATTTAGTACCATTATCAGTCCTTTGATTATAGGTAGGAACTGACCAACGACGACGAATTATATTTGCAGATCTACTGATCTTATAAACAGAAATTGCAAAAAAATAAAAATAAGCATCATCATTTATTATGGCATATACCCATGCATGGTTATTTTAATATAAATTTATCAAAATACTTTATAAGTTGTCTGGTAGTTATGAAAATAATTATCTTTCAAACAACTCTCTTACTCAGCTACACTTTCCTGTTAATCTGCGCATGCCCGTGCCCGACCAATGGATCGAAAAAAGAATAAGGTTGAAGATGTCGCTACTGTCGCAGACTATGAGGCGATTTTCCCCCCGCGTTGACCTTTCCTCCTGATCCCCCTCCGATCTCCATTCTCCCCTTTCATTTGTGACATTTTGCGAAAGAAACGTTCTGTCACGTTTCATTGTGAAAATTATTTCAGAAAATCACATAAGGGCATGGTAGGCAAAGTTATTCATTATAACACCTGTACTATAAAGTTAATAAACGAGATTCAGTTTTTTTGTGCCGTGTGCAATTAAGCTATCAAGATTCCGCCGATACTTGAAAGCCTACCCAGTGGGTGGCTAATTTTGGTAAGTTTTGCTCTATCTGTTACATTGTCATATCTCATTATTCTGTTGTTGAATATGTTTTGATCAATAAAATACTACTGTAGGTTAACATATTTATCGACGGAAAAGATTTCATTGTTGTGAAATTCAGTGGGAAACCTCACGGCCATCGCAGTACAATAAATACAAAATCTTGTTCTAGCTGGTTAAAAACCGAATTGAAGTTGATATTTTCAGTTTCTAGCTATCAGTAATCTTAAAATTTATCTAGAAAATGGGTGAAGTTGTAAAATAATCCGTTATTCATGATAAACATGTGACAAAACGTAGTCTATTTGCATTTATGAGAGTAACATGCTAGTACAATGATATTTATGGTTCTTAATTGTATCATTAGATCTATACGATCTCTTGTAAGTGATTTACTCATAGGACGATATCTGGCTTCTGAATCAACAGATTGTTCGCACTGAGCTACAATGCCATTGCTATGGCTCTGTGTACTTATACAATTAATTGGATTTTTTTATTTCTCTTACAAAAATACAGCAACTAATCTGCCAAGTATTTGAACTATCAAATTTAGGTTATTCTACATATAATTGATATGGGATGAAATGATGTACTAGAATCATTTTTAATGTAATATTCTTGCCTTTCAGTCGGGACAAAATGTTTAAACATTTCCACATTTAGTTAGTTAACATATACCAGCTTATTCATAGAATTAAATTATGACAATTGGTGTATCATTAAGGAATCTTTTTCAATGACAACAAGAATTAATCTTGCTTGGCAACTTCATGGTTAATTTATTTATTACAATTTATATATTGGACATTTCATGTTATAATGTATAAATTAGCCTTTATAAAAGGGTTCACAAAACAAACTTACATCTAAAATTTGTATTAAATACATGTAATCAAATTTTCACTATATTAGACAACATATTACTTTCGAACTATATGAAACCAATGTTTTTACCCCCTAATTGCTAACACTTAATTTGTACACTATAACTAAACAAATAATTTCGAAGGATCATAATCTTGTTAAGCATGTGTCATTAATGACACCTTCACCATCCTCATCACCTTACCTACCGTACCTTTCATCATCATCATTATAGATACCTTTATTACAAGTTTCTAATATTTCCAAAGTAACTACAAAAAATTTCCAGTATCAGGCTAAATATTTGTTTTGGGTATGATATGTTAGAAAAGTTTACTCATAAGAAAGAGTGTACTCTTAAATTAAAACAATATTAATGCATTAATAAAATTAAATAATATTTAAATGGACTTAAAATAAGTACTTTTAAATCGTTTTTTTTTACTACCGCCTTAATAAATTATAGAGGGAGGTATTTATTTAAATTGACAGCCAATAACTGCGATGCTTTTTTCTTAAGTATTGATGTTTGTGTAAGTAATGACAAAATAACAAAAGATTGAAAAAAACCATTTTTTTTTTCTTAACCATATTATTTAAGATAAGAATAAAAAATACAGTAAAACAGCTAAAATAACTTTCCAAATTTAAAGCAATTTTTTATTTGAAATTGATTTATTAACAAGTTCAGTAATTAAACAAACAGCATAAAAAGCTTCCTTTCTTGTGTCAGAGTTATAACATTAAATACAGTTGAAATGAAATGATAAAGCGTGTACATTTTATTTTATTTCGAGATATCTTTTTTTTTTTATTTTAGGGTTTTCGTTTTTTTCAAACACGCTTTCTCATTTCTTTTTAGATTGAAAACTAGAAAAATGGCATCAGAAAAAAGGAGAGACCCTTTCTTCGTGGGAAATAAAAAGAACATGCAAAAGAAGGATGAAGACAAAAAAATCAATAAAATGCAGAGAGATGAACAATTTGATGGAAACCGAAAAGGATTAGCAAAAGAGCAGCCGTTGAAAGGAGACACGGAAAAGAAACCATTTGACAAAAAGACTTACCGGTTAAAGAAATATAGCAAAAAATACAAGTTGGAGCAATGGGAAGAGCAACGCAAGAAGAAATTACTAAGAAGCTATTACAAGGATGTTAAAAATGATCCTCTGGCTGGTTCGTACAAACCAGTGTCATTTTATGATGACACTACTGATCTGGGTACAGGTAAGTTTGTCAAACACCCTGATGTTATTGAGAAAGAACAACTCATGGAGAACAATAATAAGAATGACCCTTATCAGAAAGCTAAAGAACATTACAACAAAGTAAAGCAGGAGAAGTTGAACAAGCATCAGGAGATAGCTAAAGCGAAAGAGGAAAGAATGCAGAAGTTGCAAGAATATAAGAAGAAGAAGCAAGAAAGATTTAAGAAGTTAAGCAAAAAAACTAAGAGAGGCCAGCCAGTAATGGGTGGAAGATTAGAGATACTGCTTGATAAAATCCAAAAAGGATAGATTTTGTTCAAATTAAAAACCGAGTCCAAGTTCTTTTAGGACCTAAAGATGTGTTTAAAATGGTAAAAATTTGATTTGTTTTAAAATCTTCTAAAACTATAGGCTAAGCATTTGTTAGTAACAATGACACATACCAACTTTTTAGAAATCTGGCAACCCATTGGTTGAAAATATTTTTATTATTTTTTTAATTAAATTGCTCATAATGAAATAAAATTAGTCTCAGCTGTTTTTTTTTCAATCTTTTGTAAGGTTTAAATGATTTTGATGTAAAAGTATTACAATGCATAAGTTTGTTATTTATGCAACCTGTTTTTATTAGATTCCTAGCTCAGATAAAACATCAGACAATTAATGATTTTTCCTCTTTATTGCCACCAACCAATTAAATTATTGCACATGAAAATAGAAATTAAGATTTACGCTTTTAAATTTTAAATCTAAAACCTTAGAAATAATGGAAAATGTATCCAGATCTTTTAGCTCAGACAACAGAATTAATGTTATTAACATATTGGATTTGTAACATCTTTGCATTATTAAAATTTATTACGATTTCATTAACGGTTACGGACTAAGGTGCTGACCCTGTGGCACTCCAGAAGCTATAAAATAGGAAACCACGTTAAATGCTTAAACTCGATATTCACTTTGGTTTAAAGTAGTTTAAATTTACAGAATGTTGTTGGTATCCATTATCGGTGACGAGCGTTAGACTTGAGATGTTTGCAGGACTACTTATTACTGCTTAATTAGGATGGAAACCAAAGGTTTGCGATCAGATTTTACTGATGAAGTAAACAATAAGAGAAATTTCGACGAACAATATTAGAACAAATTACTTGTTGCTAGTTTGGGATGGTTATTATTAAAAATGGTACGTATTGCAATTCTAAAGTGCCTGAAAGTAAGTTCATCCAAAAAATGCGTCGCAGCATTTTAGTTTACTAAAAACGCATCGAGAAAGATTCTTCTAGCGTCGAGATAAAGAACTAATTTTCTCCTAAAATGATATTTGGCATTAAAAATTTACACATCTCTTACACCTGCACAAAATATAGCTCCAATTTAAGTATATCAAGAGTAAATTAAATCTAAACTAGATTAGCAGGATAAATTATCTCATTTATTTGCTGTTTCAGAAGTAAGAAACAAACACAAGTGTGCTTTATAGTTTGTTTATCTTATATTATGATTATTACTTAAACAAAAGTATTTATTCGTTTTATTATCAGACTGCATTAACACGAGATTTTTAGTGTTCGTTGTCTAAACCTATTGCGGGCTTATCAAAAACCCCGAATGACATCATGCGGAAATTTATACAAATAAATAAATTGTAATACCCAAGTACTTACATATTGAAAGGTTGTTATTTCTATGTATGCAGCAACTTCTGAAAACGCTATGAGATTTCCGCAAAATGTAATCTTAATCGTTTTGGTTTCAAAAGCTTGTCTCTATTTTTGTTTTTAAGATACAGCTATGCTTTAAATAAGAACAGCATTTCTAAATATTAGCAATGATCTTTAGTATTCAATGTACTTTCACTCCAGCTAAACTTTGGAAATTCCAGTCTGTATAATAAGCAAGCATTGAGCCATAATAAAACCTGATGATAGTGATAATGACTTGTCTGAAAGGTAAGCATACACGCTTGAAAATATGGCTAAGAATCAAAGTTGTAATGCTCGGACAACACTCGGGAGAGTTCCAATGTCAATGATAAATTTCCGTAAACAGCTTTATATCACAAGTTGAATATAATAAGAAATCCCATTTCGCATGTTTATGTAGAGTGTCGCCACAGTCCGAGCACAATAAGAAACATGGTTGCTCCAGTGTACAGCTACCTGAGACTCGAACCCTCGAACTGTTGGGTCGGGTCGGTCGGTTAACCAGACACGTAAAAAACTAAGCTACCACGTCCTCCTAAAAATATATCTGCTGCTGAGGTAAATCTTATTTTACGTGTTGTTTTTCAAATGAACTATTCGGATTTCGTCACATCATTGTTGTTTAAATAATAATTACTAATATGCGATTTACATTTAAAGATATAACGTCACATTTTCTAAACAATGAAGACTATCGTCACATGAATTTTTGCATTTCTTTGATGTCATATGTTCAATAAATAAAAAATAGAGAACAGGTCCAGTTGATTAATTAAAAAAATGCATTAGGACATCGACATCTCGACCCGCAGGTCCAGTTATCTGTAGAGACTGTACAAAAACTTAGTTTACTATGCCATACCAGCTGTACCCTAAAAATCATTATTTCCTTTCGCCATATCTATTTTATTGATTGTGGTCTCCCAACAGCTTGCGTTAGCTTTAAGAGTTAGCTTGGAACAATTTTTAGTGAATTTTCTAAAATTAGGCTTTTCGAAAGTTATGTTTTCTTTCGTGTGGGTACAAAAAAGATTCCATCCTTTTTTTAGGAACTGGATGTAAATACAATACGAACACCGTCACAGTTTGATACTTTGTAACTATCGAATCAACTTTTGACCATATTAGTCCATATTAATGATTTATCTGCCATTATTTACTTTGCCGTGTGTCGTATCTCCTTAAGCAAGCAACATATCTAGTGGCTTACTTACTGATACTTTGACTTGACCCTTAAAATCGTAACAAAGAATAATATTCTTAATTATTATCTTAGAAGTTTTATATCGAAAAATCCTTATCAAAATTTTAATTATACCGAAAAATTATTCGAGGTTAACACTGTTTATAAATTTTTTCATATCATATTTGAACTGGAGATGGCCATCCTTATTAATAATAATTGCATTATTATTTGATAAGTTTAATCAATTTTGTTAGTAAGTTTTTTTAAAGATTCTTGAAACATTTGGATGTGTACACAAACTGAAATATTTAAAAGAAACAAGCATTTTTTTCATAATTTATACGACCTTTGGTCCACCAAGGCTTATCAAATAATTCAGATTTTATTTATGGTAGTAAGTAATCATAGACAAGATGTCAACATTATATCTTATAGGAAAGACAATATAAAAGACTAATATTAAATTTATTTCCCTTTGATGTTATCCCTCACCTTTCGGAGATGGTCATTCGAGAGTGCCCTAAGTCATCCGACGCCACTACCTTCCACACGATGAGAAAGGTCATACCGTCGGAAGGCTTTTCATTACCATCTCCGAATGATGTGGGATGGCCGTCGTGTAGGGAAAGGTTCGTAACGCATCTTTCTTCCAAATTTACCAAATGATGTGTGCAAAGATAGTATTTATTTACAAACACAGTCACATAATATATTGAACTTAAACATGAGCGATTGTAATTGTGCTTTATCCTAACCTAACAATAACAAATAGTCGTAACTATAGAATAAACAGACAAGTTCAACCACTTTTTATTGAACTACCACATTGTATCTACATGATTGAGATTATAGAACAGATGTTTTGGTGAAACATTGTGATTTGATTTAAAAAAGGATTCAATTATAAATATACAAGCTAATGCGTTTTGAATTTGCGTAGTCTCGATTTTTTATTTGTTTTATCTTGAACAAAAAAATCGAGAAGTTTCATTCTCAGAAAGCTCCAAAGAAACCAGCTTCGTTCTCACAAAGGATGTACTCCTCCATTCATCCTCCATCCTTATCAAGTTTTATAGAAATCTAACAGTTTTTTTTTAACATATAATTCAAAGATTTAATGTTGCACAGATTTTTTTACAAGTTTTAATTTAAACTAACAAAATATATAAAAATCCTTAAACACGAAGATCACGAAACGACATAACAAACCGGTTAAATTCACATCTCGAAAAAATTTACGTATTTACTTTAAACAGATTAAACATTATCTTAATGTCACGCTGTGTTCACGCACCACATGGTGATTCTGCCAGACAAACCATCTAAGGCAAGTGAAAATTTAATGAGTCCACTCCAGACTACACACTAAAATTCCGCAAGCTTATTAGCAATAGCTTTTGCTGAAGTGTTGCTTACGAATGCGGTATCTTTCCATTGATTCGGTTTGTCTTCCTGGATCGATAATTTAAAATCATTATGAGTTGGATTCTGCCATAAAGAAAAAATATACTTTAAGATGAGAAAGGCATTTTCTAGACATACAACTGAAATTGGATTGGATTCAATTGATACCACGTATATCGTCCCTCTTTTCCTCTATCCATACTTTATATGATATACTACTCAAAACAAAATAAGGGCCACGAGGTATTTTTTAATTTTTGTGTTAATTATTAAACATTTACATATTGAAAGTACTAAAATATTGAGTATACAAACTCTTTGATAATTAAACTTTTTAATATTGTAGTATTCATCTAATGCTGGCAAAAATTGTAAAGAAAATTTGATTTAAAATTATTTTTGAAAATTTTGATTCCATTTTCTTTGTCGTTTTGCTTTCCTTAGCTTCTTGGTTAATTAGAAATTATCAGAGTTCATTGATATCTCGAGTCAGAAACATCTTTTGCAATATGCCACAAGCACGCAGGCGTCATATTTACTCGCTGACAGCAACCAGAGCCGTTACAATGATTGAAGAAGGTCATTCGCAGCGATCTGTTGTGATCGTTTTGCAATTGGGATTTTCTCGAAGAGCTATTCAAAATCTATGGAATCGTTTCCAAGAGACCGGCAGTGTTAGAAGAAGACCTGGTTCGGGCAGAGTTCGCATTACAACAGCTCAAGAGGATCGTTACATTCGATTAAGTGGGCGCCGAGATCGCACAACGATGGCCCGCAAGCTGCAAAATCGTTTACGGCTCACAATGGGTACTCGTGTCAGTGACCAAACTATTCGTAATCGATTGCATGAAGACCAGCAGGCATCAAGAAAGCGAGTTGTCCGTGTTCCATTAACCAGAAATCATCGTGCAAATCGTTTAAGATTTACCCGTCAACATTTGGACTGAGACATAAACCAATGGGGCATGGCGCTCTTCACAGACGAATGCAAAGTTAATTTTTTTAACCACGATCGGCGTATTAGAGTATGGAGAAGACGCGGCGAGAGATTTTCAGAAGCCTGCATCCATGAAGTCGATCGTTTTGGTGGTCCAAATGTAATGATTTGGGGCGGGATTTTACACGGCAAAACTGAGCTCGCTATTTTAAATGAGGGTACTGTTACTGGTCAGCGGTATATTGAGGAAGTTTTCAGACCACATGTGATCCGATTTGCCCAGCGAGCGGGTCCTGGATTCATCTTGATGCAAGACAATGCTCGTGCACACACGGCTCAAGCGACTCGGTTTGTACTGGAAGCGTCTCAAATTCAAGTCTTGCCGTGGCCGGCGAACAGTCCGGACTTAAATCCAATAGATCACATGTGGGATCAGTTGAAACGAAGAGTTAGAGACGGTGATCAGGAAATCCACAACCAACAGCAACTCATCAACGCTGTTAAAAGGGCCTGGGAAGAGATTCCAATGGAAAATGTCAGGCATTTGATTGAGAGCATGCACTCCAGGCTTCAGGAGTGCGTAGCGAAACGAGTAGGGCATACTCGTTACTAAAAGATGAGCATGGAGTATTTTCTTTTGTTTTCAGTAACTTTACATTGTTTTTATTTTTAACCTTAAATGTGATTTTTTCTTTCTAAAGCAAATAAAGTTTTAATCATTATTATTGGAATAAGTTTATTGGTCTACACGGTAAAAACAACATTAGTTTTCGTTACGGAGACAAAAAATATACATAGTGGTTTTATTATTTTCATGGTACAGACAAAATGCCTCGTGGCCCTTATTTTGTTTTGAGTAGTATGTATTGGTTTTATTATTTTCATGGTACAAACAAAATACCTCGTGGCCCTTATTTTGTTTTGAGTAGTATATATTATACCATGGATTTTTGACATTCGCGATATTAAACGCCTATTAAAGATTAACAAATAAACTCATCTCGTCTGACCCAAGGACGAGGTAAACGATGTAGAAGTGGAGTGTATGTGGATAATAAAATAATAATACATCAAATTTTTCTTTCTCTAAGTATCCTGAACACTGCTTGTTATACGTCCTTCACTTAAAGTTGTCATTAATATAATAAAGGATGTATTTACTCTAAAAAGATAATTTATATAACTACAATTCGTAGCAAACATTGCGTTGCTTATCCCAAAGTCAACACGTGCCCTCATAAAAGTTTTAAGGATTGTTCCTTTTAGGTATTCTAGTTTTTAAAATGAATAGTTTTTGTTCTAGATTACCGAATTTCTATATCACTTAAATCCTTTTTAAATTATTCTTGTAAACAAACATCTCTCATAGCTAAATGTTTACAGCATACACATAAACTCAGGTGCTAAACATGCGTTTGAAGTTTTAAGTGAATACAGTTAGTGCGAAGGAACCCTAGTGAATTTTAATTAGGCTTCGTTATGTGATTGACAATCATTATTGTTTTTATGTTTAGTGATAAGTGATAACATCATCTCGCAAGTTGAATTGATAACGCTGTACTTATATACACGTCGTGCGCTGTATTTTTATCAGTTCTTCCCGCACTCGCTCGCAAGTGACAGCAAGTGGTCCTGATTTTTTTTTAAATTTTCCATATTAAAACTTTTCGGTTTAAACCGTTTTCAAATTGTCATTTGTAATCTTTTCGCTTCCGATATTTAGCAACAACCTAAGGTTGTTGCTTAGAAGTTTATAAAAGCTTTGAGAATTCCGCTATTAAAGGTAAGTTTAGCTTAACGTTTTATTATTATTTAACTTATCTTTTAAAAACTATTAATGTTGTCAAGGCTGAATTTGTTTTAAATGTAGTTTCAAATCTATTGAGCTCCTACTAAAATAACCAGCATTAAAATATGAACAAATAGATTTAAATATATTAAATACACTGTTGAATACTAAAGTATTTAATTAAATTAATCAAGAATTTTGCTGTCATATGTCAAATGAAATAAAACGATACTTTCGTTGATATAAAACAGTAAAAATTAGGAGATTTATAGCTCAAGCTAAGCTTAGTTTAACAAAATAATTGAAAAAGTCAGTTTTTAAACCCTAAAATATATTTAAATTCTACAGCACATGCATATATGGACTGTAGTCAGCGAGATGCATAGAAAATCATGGCTACATGGCAAACTAGTGGAAAATAGTCGATGACCTCCAAAATTAGCGTATGTGTCATACATACATAATATAGTAGTTCCACTCTTTGATAGGCATTTGCGTCACGTCACGACATCTGAAATTTTAAATTAATTGCTAATCAAAGCTATTTGCGCATCTGTATATTTAGTACTCCTTGTATTTGTAGATCAATATATCGTAGTTAACTATAATTTAGTGTGGTGTATGAATTTTAATATTAAAGAATTGAAAACCAAAATTTTGGATGAATAAGTTTTTGACTCAAATTAGTAAATAACTTGTATGAATGAGTTCTAGTCTCGAAATTCTAATTAATGAAACAAATAGGAATTACCACAAAAAATGTAGTTTGCAGAACAAGAAAAAGTCGAAAACAATCTGATTTTGATATGCGGCCAAACAAGATCAAACAGATAATACATATTCCTTAATAAAAACAATAATTAGGAAATCTTTTTAAAATTAAAATAAATCGATAAGCCTACACCAGTGGAGACATAAAAAGAAGGAAATAATAATAAAAAAAACCTTTATTATTATTATATCTTTCGTTTTGTGATGAATAGCTTTTACTCTTGCCTTCGTCTGCCTAGAATTGTGTTTTTGGTTCTTTTTCAACCATTGTAATATGGTCAAAGATTTTTTTAAATATGATCCACCTCCTAGAATATTACCTCCTTCCTATATACAAACGTATATAATTTCTCATATCTTTAAAATATTAGTAGAGATTGTAAAAACCAATATTATTGAAAAGATGGACTACCAATTTTACCACTCCTTACAAAATTCCGTCCCTAAGTATCAATTACGATATGAATAAGATATATAAACTGAAGCAAATTGGTAGTCGTTCTTTGTGCATAATGACATGTCTTGAGTAAAATGCTTGAGTTTAAAAAGAATATTATACATTACTGATTTGGAAATTATCTACTTATGTTTTTTAAAATAACACTTTAGACATTAATGTACAGTCACGATTGTTTTAAAAACTAAATAAATATTAATGTAGTCTAGTCAAAAATGTATGACGTTGTAGCTCTCTTCAGCCAACGTTTATATTGTAAGTAGTTTGATAAAATTATTTAATTTAAATAAACTCAAGAACTTAACTTCCAATTCCATTAAATAATAAACCTAATTATTTTATAACAATATTATGCTCTAGATAAGGGCATAGTTTGCCATGTTACTAAATTCATTATAAACAATAGAGTTCTAATAAATTTCAAATGTATGAACATATTTCTATTCAGTCCTCAGCCAAAAAATAACAATGTTGCATACATGCGGTCAACACTTGAGATAATATTAATTATCAGAAGCAACTTACATTAAAAATTAACATAAATTATAAACGTTTTTAAATTTAATTTATATATTTTTTTTGTTTATGACCTAATATAAAACATAACTTGAATGGAAATATTAAAAATAGGGACATATTTCGAGACAAAAAGACCTACCATATCACGTATTACCCTTGTCACCTTTGGTACTCTGTGTTTATTGTAACCCTGCTACAGATATGATAATACAAATATATTATTATTATTATTATTACCGATATCAACATTATTTTATTATCTAACACGTTCAAGGCCAACCATACTATAACGTTATGACATAATCACTGTTGCTGATCTAAATTGTACCTATATAGTAAACGCTATATAGACGCTTCATATCTTATCAATTACCACCTCCTAAGTATTAAACATGTATTTTTTCTTTGTACAAGTATTTTTTGTATATTTTAAAAACCGCGGAAAATCGATTTACGACGTCATTCAAATTTGTGCTAGGTATTAGCTGTGGACACGTATTTATCACTTAATTGTTGATAAGAGATGATTGTTGGATAAGAATTTCAAAATTCCCCTTTTACTTCTTTCGTTCAATTGTTACACACACATTTTCCTTACAATAAGCTTGTGGATATAAGGGTGGGTAGAGACTGTCTTGACAGGTTTATGTTTATCAACCAAACTTTCCATTTCGTTAAATTACGAGTAGGTCCGGTCCGGAAGTATCGATGACTGCTGGACAGAGTTATCATCCATAGTGTCACTTGCGGACACTGCTTAAAGGACGTGACTTATTTATATATTTTTAGTGTATACCAATCAAATATGTTTCGGATATAGGAACAACCAAAATATTACAAATTGAGTTCGAGGTGAGTTGTTTTGAAAGTTATTAAAGTGTTATATGTGTGTGTTACAGATAGCACCGGGTGAGTCCGGCGCTATTGGCAGTGCCGGTCGGAGTCGCTCAGTGCGCCCCCGCCCCGCGCCGCGCTGTTGGCGCCGCGCCCTCAACGTCGACCCGCCCTGGCTGCGAGCCGCCCGCTGACACACTACACCAAACACACACTCGTACGTATAACGTTCTCTCTACAAGTGCACGCAACACACACTCATCATTAACAACATGACCAAGAAGTTAAACGTCGGAGATAAAAACGTGATTTTTCTGATTGAAGTTTGTTCTTCACGGCCTGAACTTTAATAGAATAGGAAATATAACAAGCCATTTATATTATTTACTTTTCTTTTCTTAATATTGACAGCTATTCTTAAAACTTTTATTTAAAAAAATGGTAGATCAGTATAATAAGAAAGAAGAAAGTGAATTCTCTATACATTTAATATGTATTAACCTGCATATTTTCCCGTACGTCCGGCAGTTGACACTTTCGGACTAGCGCCGCCGGACGCCGCGTCACGTGACAGCATACCGCCAGCCTGCCACTAACGCTAACAGCTACTGTACCAGCGACAACCGTCCGCAAAGTGTCACATAGCGAGTCTAACGGCTGAACGATATCAATACACCGATCGGGAGTAGTATATACGTCGGGAAGATGAAGGTGAGTGCACAATTATTTAATAATTCATAGGTAGATAGATAAATGTGGTACATTTCGGTTTTAAATACGTTTTTCAAAAAGGATGTTTGATCTCCGCTATCAATTCTATTGTATTTTTATATGTTTAATCTGGCAATTTCCAATTTCGATCCAGGAATCAAATTTTATTTGTGTTTGTGTTAAAATACTTGTTCTAAACTAAATTCATTAGTCCTATTATAGAACTAAATTGTCCCTTTTTCTCCGTGCAGGTGGTAGACGAGGGTTGCACGGTGAGAGTGGTGGATGGGAAGGTGTCCGCGGTGGACATGATCCGCGAGGTGGTGGGTAGTGGGCAAGAGGATCCGTTCTACGTCATGGACA
Organism: Choreutis nemorana; assembly: GCA_949316135.1. Taxonomy (NCBI): domain Eukaryota; kingdom Metazoa; phylum Arthropoda; class Insecta; order Lepidoptera; family Choreutidae; genus Choreutis; species Choreutis nemorana. The sequence goes on from OX438618.1 coordinate 4,684,958, forward strand.
TGGGTGAAGTAGTCAGGAGGTACCACTACTGGAAACAACTGATGCCGCGTGTCGAACCCTTTTATGGTATGTTTGGAATTACCCTTCTTATCTAACTAGCTCTAGCCCACGGCTACGCTCTCGTTAAATGTTGTATAACATAGATCTATTTATAAAATCGTTTTTTTTTGACGGACTTTAATTCATTTTTATCCCATACATCCCATTCAGATTAAAAAATATAGTAAAGATAAACTAAAATAAATCTTAATATCGCTCATTAGTCGTTCACCAACTTATTATTATTATCACATATCTAACACGATTTTGCAAAAAAATTCAATTCCTTGGATGTTGCACTAAATTAGCTTAAATAAAAACGACGTGTCCAACCGATTGAATGTGTATAGTTGTTTTCAAAATAAACAATACATAGACTCGACATATGGCTATGTTATAAAAAACCTTTCAGTCCTATAAATTCAATATACGAGAAGTAATATTGCAATGTTTCGCGTCAGAGAGCAACACCAGTGTTAATTGTAAGAACAAAATAATATTTTGCATCTAGGCGGTTTATTTACGTCATGCTTGCGCATAACATTACATTTTATTTTGCTTCGGATATTTGCGCATTGTTTAATATTATTATAATGTGTTAGTTTGGCCCGATGTTTGTTAAACGTTTGTTTCCGTAATTAGCGGTGAAATGCAACGACGACAAGCTGATGGTGTCGATACTGGCGGGGCTGGGAGCCGGCTTCGACTGCGCCTCCAAGCGGGAGATCGAACTAGTGCAGTCGCTCGGCGTGCCCTCGGAGTCAGTATTGCTATTTATTGTTACCTAGCTATTGCCCTACAGCTTAAGTATTTAACTATGTAATACCGTAGGAAAAATAACACTAAAGAAAATTTCTTCTAGTGGATTTAAATATTTTTTGTTAATAAACATAGTTTTGAAAATTTTAAACAACTAAACCAACAGCAATATCAATTCATTCTTATTTGTATGGATATTTTACTGTATTTTTAAACATATAACAACAAAAATAATTTATAATAACTTTGACAATTTATCAAATACATAATAAAAAAATCCAAAAAAAGACCATAATATGGCTCGTTGTCCACCTTATGTCTGTGACAACTATTATTTAGTGACTGTAAATGTTTGTCCTTAGCCGCATAATATTCGCGAACCCCGCCAAGATGGCGTCCCATATCCGGCACGCGTCGGCCGTCGGCGTGGAGATGATGACCTTCGACTCGGAGCCGGAGCTTATGAAGATCAAACGGCTCATGCCTCATGCACGGTTAGTCAAACATCATACTTTATATAATGTTCTGACTTGCTTTTTTACTTAGAGAAATCAAAAATAAATCTTAATTTAGGTTATCTTAGCCATACATACAATACCCATAGCATGTGACTAATAATATCTGTAACCCGTAACATATTTATCGCTCTAACTTTATATTGTAACGCCATCTCTACAAACCGCATATGCAACTTAAGGCAGGCGCTTAGGTTAAATTGATGTGTAAATGTGTAAGCGTGGGTTTAGGTCGCACAGCGCTGTAAAACAATAAATGACTTTGATTAACCTTTATACTTATTACCATTAAAGCAAATATATGTGTAGTTATGTATGTAGTGTTACATACAAACTAACTAAACTAACTATTGTTATAGTTTGGTGATCCGCATTCGTTGCGACGCGGAGAACGCTCAGTGTCCGCTCGGGATTAAGTTCGGCTGCGACCCCGTCACCGAAGCACCGAGGCTGCTTAAAGTGGCCACCGTTATGGGACTTCAGGTAACGTAACAATAAAATAAATATAAATGTTAATAATGTTTACTGGTCAGTTGAAACTGTATCAAACTGAGCCAGGGAACTTGTTTCGTGAATGGGGGAACGGAATAAGTCTTTTAATCACAGGAATTTGGAATTATTATGAGTTATGAGTTAATTTTCAACTTTTCAATCTTCGATATGAAGGATTTATTTGAACGGATATGTGATAGCAGATTCACAAAATTGTAACTTAATTGATGGAGATTTTGACTATTTAGAAGAACTCTGGCCTTGCATGGATTTAACAAACACTCGATAAGTTTGATATAACTTGTACGAAGTATTATCTCTTACACACGTGCACTTGAGATTAATAAGTGAGTTTTGAACAGATGCTGTTGTTGACAGGTGGTAGGCGTGTCGTTCCACGTGGGTTCAGGCGCCAATGAGACGGCCGTGTACTCCCGCGCCATCCAGCTGTCCCGCGCGTTGTTCACGCTGGGCGCCCAGCTCGGACACGCCATGACGCTGCTGGACCTCGGCGGCGGCTACCCGGGGCTCGCGCATACTGACATCGCACATGTACGGACTCACTCATATTCACATATTTATTTCATAAAAGCAATAGTAAATAAAATAAAATATCCTGATGTATTTGTCATTTTAGTTAGTAACAATTGTTAGTACAGTTACGAGCCCGCAACAGTCAGTCAGTAAGCGTTTTTTTCGTTACGGCATTACACTAAAAATGTATTGTCCATGATACAACTTTCAATATTTTGAAAATTGTGATAGATTTATATGTACTCAGCATAGATTGTAATTATATTCTATATATAAGTATAATGTTTGTGTTTATCCTGACAGACGGCCATGGTGATCAATCAGGCTCTGTTGGTGCACTTCCCATCAAGCAACGTACGTGTGATCGCGGAGCCGGGCCGATACTTCGCCGCCGCTGCATTCACGCTCGCCACCATGGTGCACGCCGTACGAGAGGTAATATACATTACTGCTTTATATATTGAATATACAATTTACTAATACTTGTTGCATTACTAGTCAATTTACCTCTGTGTTGTTTGGTTGTTTGGACGGACATGAGTTTAAAAAATGCAATTAGAAAACCCTTTCAGATTTCCTCAAAATTTTCACGTAAATTTGTTGGTTAAGCAACTCTTTTATTTTATACTTCCATATATTTTTAAGACAGATAGTTATTTAATACATTACAAACTAAAAACATACTAATCAATTGTTTTGTATGTCGTTCATAGGTAGCCAACACAACGGGTGAGGACGTAGATGAGAAGCACACGATGTATTTCGTCAACGATGGTGTGTACGGCTCCTTTAACTGCATACTGTATGACCACGCGGACGTCGTGCCGCAGCTGCTTGAGGTATGTACACTTCAGAATACATAGGTATTACTTATGTCATATGTATATTCTAAGAGAAGGAGGCAATATAAATTGGTTTTTATTATGTAAAAATATTTAACCAATTTGGTTGCTCCCAAAAAAATTTACTTTAAGCTGATACACATTCTAGTCCAATATTTTTGTGTGATGTTTACTAATAGGAAAAAGTAAATACGCATTACGGGATTGCTCGAATTGATTGATGCTTTGATGATGCAACAAATAGTGTCATTGTATGATAGACAAGTTGTAATTGTCAGGTATAGAGTCTAAGCCGTTAATTATAAAGAAGCTATTATTGACATGTATTGTATCACAGTAATGTAGCCAGCCGCATGAACATACAAACTCACGCATTCATCTGAAACAGGGTAGAGAGAAACTACGGTTCGGCGCAACGACGATCCTAATACGCGTGGTGTCGTTACAGGCTCGCTGCGACAAGCCGCTGGCGTGCAGCATCTGGGGCCCGTCGTGCGACGGCCTGGACTGCATCGTGGCGGCGGCGCGGCTGCCGGCGCTGGCGGAGGGCGCGTGGCTCGTGTGGCGCGACATGGGCGCCTACACGCTGCCCGTGGCCTCGCCCTTCAACGGGTTCGCCACGCCCACTGTGCGCCCGGTCGTCGACGCTGCTAGCTGGTCGGTAGCTTACAACACTGTCATTTATTTCCCTCACTTTTTTGGTAGGCAGAACCAGATAATTCTTCATGACTATATTATTATAGGGACATCCTGCGTGAAGTGTGGCCGGAGCAATCGCTTCCGTTGGTGGAGTACAGCGCTGACAGCGGCCACGATTCAGCGTGCGAGATGGCGGGCGACTCACTGTGCGACTCACCGTGCGGCTCAGCCACTGACTCACCGTGCGGCTCACCGCAGCGCTCCGCACTCAACGTGACTCACTCGCTGTACGTCGAGTGCGCGCTCAAGTGATTCACCAACCTTCGACGCGAGCCCTTCATGAGATCGCATTCTTCCTTTTCAACAATTTGACTTCTTTTCTTTCTTGTTACGTTTCAAAATAACTTTTATTGGACTTAAGATTTGGACTTTCGTTTGACAAAGAATTACATTTATTAACATATTTTAATGAACTAATATGAAATTCGTGTTTTGTTTTGATTTTTTTTTGTTTTATTTATAAAGTTTCAAAAATATTTCAAACATTTATAGAATAATTGTGCCCTTGAAGGTTATATACTAACTAAAATACTTGCCCTCTGTGATTTTCGCAATAATTTTCACTCAAAACTGTGTTTAACATCTTAAATTGCAGTAAATAGTCAGAGGGCTATTTACTAAATACATAATTGTATAGACCTCATTAGGGGTTTCTTTACAGTTTTTTTGTAGATCGATGCTACTCACAGTGCTTTATATGTTAATAATTCATCTATCTATATGAACATTGCCAAAAAAAAATTTCTTCAAAAAACTGCCTACTGTATTTAAAATAAAACCACAAATTGTTCAACTCATTTGCACTAAAGATAGTTCTCAAATTTTTGGTAGCGGGTTTCATATGTCACATTCGTTGTTGTATTCAAGCAGTATTTCTATCCCTTTCTATGTAGATTGTTTAGCGGCAGTTAGTGTCACTTTGTCGGATTAGGCTCACATGAATGTTGTAGCTAAACGCGTAGATGGTTTTGGCAATAATTGTGTACTTTATAGCGGAAATATATGTTGCTTCAATTATTACGGAATTTTATTTATTACCTACCACATTGACATTGGAAGCAAAATAGTCGCAAATTGTATACCTCTACCCCCATGTGCTACTCAAGTAGCGCTACAATCAAGTAGCCATGCAGCATCAATCCTTTTTTATCGCCGGTGTCCCGATGAAGTAACGTTGACTTTGACTTTATTCTATTTTTTGTGAACCTAGTTGATCTCAAAAATCTCCAAAACGGTGCATTTAAGATAATAATTAATCGAAAACCATTTTTGTCCAACTTTAAAAACTAATATTCGATTGTATATATACCTAGTCAGGTCATAAATTCTGTTCACATGTTTAATATAAAATAATTGAATAAAGGTTATTACATTATGAAACCATTAACCATTACCAAAATGAACTTAGATTCTTATGATACTAAAGTTTATTCAAAATTACCTCCGTGCTTTTGAATACAGGCCTTCAATCTGCCTTAATCAAGGATGTCTTGAGTGACTCCAAATTGGGATGAGGCTTTGAGCACGCCTTTTTGTCCAAGTGTTGCCATATCTTGTAATCTAACGGATTCAAATCTGGACTGGAGGAGGGCCAGTCTTCGTGCCGGATGAAGTCGATTTCACGCGCCGCGAGCCAGTCTTGTGTGCTCTTCGTTCTATGAGCTGGCGCCGAATCTTGTTGAAATACCCAGTGCCTGTTATTGAACATGGTATGAGAAACAGGATCCACAAGGTTCGTCAGGACTGTATTTTGATACACAACTGCATTCGTTTTTACACCTTTCTCACAAAAATGCACCTCTGTTAAGCCCCAATAAGAAACTCCCAACCATACCATGAGCGAGGATGGAAAATGACCTCGTTGGACACGCGGAATACGGTTGCTTCTTCACTACTGTGTGCGTACACCTTATCATTTTGTTTGTTGTAGCTCCCTTCTACGGCTTTTTTTATGCCCGAAGCCCTAAGTCTTCATTTAACACCCTTTTCACCGTGGTTCTGCTTAACCCCATCTGAAGAGCCAACAGTTACTGCTTACGTTTGGGATTTCTTTGAATTCGCGCCTTCACAGCTTTTATCAGTGCTGGAGTCCTAACAGACCGAGGGCGACCACTTCTTGAACTGTCATCTACACTGTCTTCATTGTATCGTTTGATGGTACGATAAACGAATATTTTGGTTATATTCAAATATTTCAGGATATCAAACATTTGAATTGGCGCGTAACCGCAACGATGCAACGCAATAACTGCAACACGGTCTTCTTTAAGCGTCCACTCCATATTTAAAAATGAGTAAAATTCTAAAAAGTATACATTTTTATTTTCATGAACAATTCGAAATTCGAATTCAATAAACTTTTTTGTGGCCAGCATTCTAAAAGAAAAGTTTTTACTGTGTGACAATACTTATGACCTGACTGTGTATATAAAAATGTTTTTTTTTTTTTGTATATTCACAGATTTACAAAAAAAAAAAAGTTAATGAATATAATAATAATAGTAAATATATTAAAATAGTGTTCTCTTTCAAAATTTTAAACAGTGTTCTAAATAAAATTTATGGCGAATTTCGTTACTCTTTTGAACTTCAACCAACCGATTTCGAGCTGTTTGGCAAATACATTAATCAAGTATTAAAATGCCTATAAACGTGATTAAATATATTGTTTTATTTTCTGTGTTTATGTATTTGCGAACTTGGAGTTCTTAACATACGCGAACAAATATTAATGTTTCTCACAAGGAACATGAAATCAAATTAAAATATTATTTATTGTGAAAATTTTATTTCATACACGCTATCATACAATAATCATACGCTCATCCAATGAGAGTAACAACGAAAATCACATTTTAATTATAATTACACAACTAACTTCTCAGAGAAATAACACTAGTGTTAATATATAATTAAACAGTTCAAGTACAGAAACAGTTACATACAAGTCGAATTTATAACTAATTTTCATCATCAAAATAAAATAAGAAAATTCAAATTTTCCTAACAAAAAAAATCGTTACATCTTCCATACACATTCGTCACATATTTATAGCTCATACATACAGATTTATACAACGTTCATACAATCTATACATTTACAATAACATAAGCTACATTTGTTTTTTAATAACACGTGGTCAGTATTGCAACCCCAGCATAAATCCCAAGTATACCAGCAAACATACATCAACAACCTATAGTAGTGTACATTTTATACTTGCAAATATACTTCATCTCTCAATCCTATCCAGTCTTACTTTTTACATTACATTTATACTAAATTAAACTATAACTATATTAAACTGAATCAAGTTTAAAAAGAAGGTTCAAGAACATGGTGACAAAATATTTATTTTTATATATTGTTTTTATTCCTATTAATGCCATTTTTATTTTGACATTTATTTTAAACTTTACCAGCAAGTATAAAACGCTGTAGTGAAAAAACGAATCACTTTTATGAGCTCTCATTTCAAATACTTCAATTTGTTTCTTATTCATTAGCATTATGTAACTAGCATAAAATACAGACATTTAACTCGAGAAGTTCTGTTACATACAATTAGAGATTTTATATTAAGAATACATTTAGAAAATGTCTATTTTAACCACTCCCGACATAAATTCAGAAAATCCTTATATAGTTACCAGATTAAGCCCAAACCACTTTAAAAAGTTCAGTGCCCCTTTTTCTTCTTTAATAGTCTGGATCAACAGCTGATGATATTTTAAACTATATAAGTAAATGTTTAGCATATCTGTTGGTTGTAAGCCGCCATGTACTGCTGTAACACCTGCCTGGGCTGTGCTTCCACTCCTGACAGCAGAGGCGGTACCAACCCTGGTGACGCACGGCACAAACCACCGAGGCTCTCTGCTAAATATTGTCGCACGTCCGTTATGCCTATAACGAAACATGGGTCGGTTTAGTAAGGTGTAAGTCTATAGTACTAAAAAGGAATTTATTTTGTAAAAAGAATCATTCTGATTTCATTAGACGTATCAGCACAGAACCATAAAGCGATTCGTAATACAAAGTCGTGAAGTAAGGTTCGAGAATCGGTCGATGTGGATGAACCCAGCAAGAGATATATAAATTACATCAATCACTTCGCGCGCTTCTTGCCGGGATATGGCTACACTGAACGCAGTCAGTTAGAATTTTCTTATTTTATTGTCTTTTCTTATATATCAACATAATGTATAAGAATTTAATGTGTAAAATGCTAGTGTTTTAACCAGTAAATATCTGTAGTGCTGTACAAGTGTGGAGAAAGTGAAATACGACGACTTGGCTGCGCTTTTCTTCATCTCCCAAGTAACTCCTTTAGAGCCTACAGTAACCGTACTAGCATGTTACTGTAGGCAGGTTCATCATTTTCATTGTTCATCTTATCATCTTCATCTCATTTATCATCTTCATGTCAATTATCAACTTCAAGGTCAATGATAATTTATAACGATAAGGCTCAAAAGGATTCGTATCCAGAGCCGTAAACACATTTACAAAAAAAAGAAATGGATCGTCCTGCATAGAGAAACGGCTATCGATTTTTTAAAGCTTATAAAATGGTTTGCAGATATATTTACTTGTTTCTTGATTTCATAATTAACTATAAGTTAACGAATCAGGTGGAAGATTATTTTTATGGCTGTTTTTTTTTTCTACAACTTTATTTAACAGTGTACTTACTCTGCAGCAGGTCGTTGGAAGGTCCCTTGGCACACGTGAGCTGCGCGTACTGCGCCTGGTAGCCGGGAGTGTCTTCAACCTCTACGTAATGGTCGTCAGGCAGCTGCGACTCGTCTGTAGGCAGCTCCATTAGGCATATTAACGCCTAAAATACACTTAAATATTAACACTTCATAAACCATCATTATTTGTGGTATCGCACCCTTATAAAGAAAGTAAAACCAAAGATGTAACTGTGTGGGAAGTTACTAAGAAAGTATTCTTAAAATTATAGAAATTATTAAATTTAGACGTATATTTAGAGTTTCAACGGAATTTGTTGATTTTTATCTGTATAACAAATATTTTGAGGTTTTTTGTTTCTCCACAGATTCAGGGTAGGTTATGACAACATTTTATCGCGAGATGTATGTTGGCAAGATGAGACGCTAGCAGCAATAGAAGGTACAAGTCATGGTAGCACACGTGGTAAACTGTATACTACCATGACTTGGCGTAGTGCGTATGTGTACATTAGTAGTTTCGGCCACAGCGGCTGCAGCTGGCCGCGCGTGAAGTGCTCGGAGGCAGTAAGCAGGCGCACGCAGCCGACGGCCGCCATCTTGCGTTCTATGTGTTCAGTACATTACCTGCAGTAGTTTCGGCCACAGCGGCTGCAGCTGGCCGCGCGTGAAGTGCTCGGAGGCAGTAAGCAGGCGCACGCAGCCGACGGCCGCCATCTTGCGTTCTATGTGTTCAGTACATTACCTGCAGTAGTTTCGGCCACAGCGGCTGCAGCTGGCCGCGCGTGAAGTGCTCGGAGGCAGTAAGCAGGCGCACGCAGCCGACGGCCGCCATCTTGCGTTCTATGTGTTCAGTACATTACCTGCAGTAGTTTCGGCCACAGCGGCTGCAGCTGGCCGCGCGTGAAGTGCTCGGAGGCAGTAAGCAGGCGCACGCAGCCGACGGCCGCCATCTTGCGTTCTATGTGTTCAGTACATTACCTGCAGTAGTTTCGGCCACAGCGGCTGCAGCTGGCCGCGCGTGAAGTGCTCGGAGGCAGTAAGCAGGCGCACGCAGCCGACGGCCGCCATCTTGCGTTCTATGTGTTCAGTACATTACCTGCAGTAGTTTCGGCCACAGCGGCTGCAGCTGGCCGCGCGTGAAGTGCTCGGAGGCAGTAAGCAGGCGCACGCAGCCGACGGCCGCCATCTTGCGTTCTATGTGTTCAGTACATTACCTGCAGTAGTTTCGGCCACAGCGGCTGCAGCTGGCCGCGCGTGAAGTGCTCGGAGGCAGTAAGCAGGCGCACGCAGCCGACGGCCGCCATCTTGCGTTCTATGTGTTCAGTACATTACCTGCAGTAGTTTCGGCCACAGCGGCTGCAGCTGGCCGCGCGTGAAGTGCTCGGAGGCAGTAAGCAGGCGCACGCAGCCGACGGCCGCCATCTTGCGTTCTATGTGTTCAGTACATTACCTGCAGTAGTTTCGGCCACAGCGGCTGCAGCTGGCCGCGCGTGAAGTGCTCGGAGGCAGTAAGCAGGCGCACGCAGCCGACGGCCGCCATCTTGCGTTCTATGTGTTCAGTACATTACCTGCAGTAGTTTCGGCCACAGCGGCTGCAGCTGGCCGCGCGTGAAGTGCTCGGAGGCAGTAAGCAGGCGCACGCAGCCGACGGCCGCCATCTTGCGTTCTATGTGTTCAGTACATTACCTGCAGTAGTTTCGGCCACAGCGGCTGCAGCTGGCCGCGCGTGAAGTGCTCGGAGGCAGTAAGCAGGCGCACGCAGCCGACGGCCGCCATCTTGCGTTCTATGTGTTCAGTACATTACCTGCAGTAGTTTCGGCCACAGCGGCTGCAGCTGGCCGCGCGTGAAGTGCTCGGAGGCAGTAAGCAGGCGCACGCAGCCGACGGCCGCCATCTTGCGTTCTATGTGTTCAGTACATTACCTGCAGTAGTTTCGGCCACAGCGGCTGCAGCTGGCCGCGCGTGAAGTGCTCGGAGGCAGTAAGCAGGCGCACGCAGCCGACGGCCGCCATCTTGCGTTCTATGTGTTCAGTACATTACCTGCAGTAGTTTCGGCCACAGCGGCTGCAGCTGGCCGCGCGTGAAGTGCTCGGAGGCAGTAAGCAGGCGCACGCAGCCGACGGCCGCCATCTTGCGTTCTATGTGTTCAGTACATTACCTGCAGTAGTTTCGGCCACAGCGGCTGCAGCTGGCCGCGCGTGAAGTGCTCGGAGGCAGTAAGCAGGCGCACGCAGCCGACGGCCGCCATCTTGCGTTCTATGTGTTCAGTACATTACCTGCAGTAGTTTCGGCCACAGCGGCTGCAGCTGGCCGCGCGTGAAGTGCTCGGAGGCAGTAAGCAGGCGCACGCAGCCGACGGCCGCCATCTTGCGTTCTATGTGTTCAGTACATTACCTGCAGTAGTTTCGGCCACAGCGGCTGCAGCTGGCCGCGCGTGAAGTGCTCGGAGGCAGTAAGCAGGCGCACGCAGCCGACGGCCGCCATCTTGCGTTCGAGCGCGCCGCTCACCTTCTGCAGGTCCGCAATCAGCACGCGCTGCACGTACATGCCGAACATGCTACAATGTGCAAAAACGAAGACATTAATGTTACGCATACACATAAATGATATTTAACTGAAAACGAAAATTGACCATCGCTGTTTCGAATGTCAGCTCTGGTATATGTGTGATGAATATTACTTTCTTTATAATAGTTATTACTTAACTTCTAAACCGATTTTAAGGTTATCTTTTAATAAAGAAATAAAATAGCTAACCCCTGCTGCACGCTATCGATGAGGTCTACCGTGTGGTCAGGGCCGGCGTGTGCGCAGTAGAAGCCGAGGAAGGCGATCAATGCACGCACGTACTTCGTGGTCTTAGACGAGGACAGCCGCTGGAATAGCAGCGTCATGATTTGCTTGCAGTATGGTTGCATTTCCGTACTGTAATATCAACAAGGAAAATATATAAGTTTTCTACAAGAACTTAGTACTTTAAAGACAGAATTAATAAACTTGACTTCAACAATAATGATTAAATGCCATCATGAGATTGAAAACCTTATAATTAGTAATGAAATTAAGACACAAACCATACATACAAGCACACACACCACCACACACAATCATATCTCACACTCACACAAACAGCACATTTTTTCATATTCACATTATTTTTTTAGACTCAATTTGTAAATTAATAACTTAATATATTGTTATTATAATATTTATCTTTCTTTTTGTAAACTTAAAGGAACCTTCTGACACAACTTGTATACTTTTTTGTATAACAATATACATTTTTGATTGTTTTTGAAGACTGCTCATCATTTGAAAACTGTAATTGTTTAGAGAAATTGTACTAATAACGCAACGATTTCGAAAGCCACGGTATCGATTTCATCAAAAATGTATTTGAGTACAAGTTAACAAGTAGATATAACAATGTGGTCTTGTGAAAAACACCGTTGTTGGCGATAAAGAGCCTTCGATAATCATAATATTCTAGCATACACTTGCTTCAACGAATATCTTCAATTAAGTTATTCTCAAATATGTAATGCGATTTTACCTTCCAAACTTGTACAGCATGGTTTGTACGAGATGGAATCCTTCGTGGTCGTTAGTTTTCGAAGCTATCAGCTTTTGGAATACACCCAACATGGCCGGCTGTAAAAAAAAACAACAGTTAACATTGTCAAAAAATAACGTTTCGATATTTTAATAGAAATAAAAGTAATGTTGCTTAATTTGATGTGACACTTGTCGATACTGACGCGGAAATCTTTCATTCTTATATTTTGATAAGAACAGGTAAGATTTACAGGTGCGAGATCGTCTGGATTGGTACAACACTCATTTCAATTTCTGCTATGAAGCAGTTCGCTTTTTCGGTTCGAAGGATTAAAGACCCAGTGTATTTGACTGCACGAAATGTATTCAATCTTAACCTCTATATGGACTACGCACTGGCATTGTTCTTGGCGTTCTATTAAGGGCATCGCCGTGTCAATAGGCGGCGGTATCACTTTCCACCAGGCGACCCGTCTGTTTGCCAATGACATTATATTTATATATATATATATATAAAGTATTTCACTTACCAACTTCCCAGTAGATAGCACCAATTCATGATGATGCGTGACGTACGCAGCCAATAAACGTACAAGCGCCCGTACATTAGCGGGGCGTTCCCACAGAGCCGGAGCTAATACACACGGCAGCAACGCGCTGTAAGCCGAGCCAGCCGAGCTTGACGAGCCTTGCGAGCTCTGCGAGCCACGCAACTCGAGCAATAGTGATACCATTTGGAAAACGTATGGCATGAACTCTGTGGATGAATAAAATATTTGTTAAATGTTTTTGGAATTGCAGCAATCATTCGCGGTTGGCGTGTTTGTTAAAGTTAGCAAAAAACTATAATGTACAATAGACCTGAATACAGTGGTGAAATAGGATTAAAAATATATTATTTTAGGAGGGAAGTTCATGAGTAACAAGAGGTTTTTATTTATTTTAGTAGTCACAAAATTCGGCGTTTACTAAAGAAGCATATCTCCTTTTTTAAATGTTAATTTTAAAATCTATAATTTTCACCTTGTACATCGTTCTGTAGGATCTGTTGGAATATCGGGAACAGAGCGTCTTCAAACGCAGATATAGCAGCTGGATTGGACTTCGTTACCAACCTGCAACAATATAATTTATAAATACTTCCTCTAAGACCTTATAAAATCTTTTTAATTTTTAATTACTAATAATTACTAAACTTAAATCAAAGTCAAAATCTTTTTTATTCGAATAGACTTAAAATAAGCACTTTCAAATCGTATTTTTTTTACCACCGGGTCGGAATGCTATTTCTACGCGGAAGAATCCGGTAAGAAACCTCCGTAGTTGTTTTTTCAATATTCAAATACAATATTTTCTACTACAACTTACAATTTTTCAGCATAATAACATGTGTTCTAGCTAGACTCCCAACTGTCAATGAGATAAACCTGTGCAGCTAATTAAATTACTTCCATATATCTTTATCCTCTACATAATATTGAATTTTATAGTAAGCCTTCTTAATTTAAAAAAAATTTGGTATGCCACCTGGCAGAATGTAGTGTAACATGCGTGACATTTGCAATTTTTAATATATATTATATTCACCATAAATGAGTTTGACTTTGACTTTTGTATTTTTTTTTTGAACTCGTAATTTTCATATACTTAGGGTTTTACTAAAATCAATGAATAAAATAAATAATAGAATTCATCGTCAAACGTAGCAACTCACGTGACAGCCAAGGAGAGTGTCTCAAACAGGTAATGGTTGAAGTGAGGTTTGCTGGGGTTCTTGGTGACTTCGGCTAGCATTTGAGCAAGTAGCGGCAGAGTCGAGCCCAAGTACGGAAGGCAATCTTCTTGCAGGCATGATAATGTGCGTAGAATAGCTAGGGGAGGGAGAACAACAAAAACAATATTTATTTATAAAGAAAAAATACTTCTTATGATAGCTTCTATTATAATTTGGATTGTAGTTGTTTTTTCTAAACAAAAAAAAATACAATTGTAAAAAAAATACAGAAATATTTAGTATAGAAATGAAAGGTATCAGAACTGAGATTGTATAGTATAGAGAACATAGTACAACGGAATCATCTCTAACTATTTTAAAAGGCTATCATTGTTGGGTCGTATCGCGGTGTAGCTACACCGTTGCTGCTTGCATCACAAAGGGCTTAATTTTTTAATTTTAATTTTTGTTATCGCGACGTATTGGCGCTAGTCTTGTCGTTGGAGGACATCAAGGGCAACGTCATGTTCGCAGGCGGCGGTATCACTTCCTACATATTTTATGATGTTAAAAATCTACCTTTCATGACGTACTCGTCGTGGTTGTGCGCCTGCCGCGCGGTGAGAGCCGTGAGCAGCGCGGCGGCATGCGGCGCTACTACGGCCCGCGTATATATACAGACATACTGCTACGTTAGCTACACCTACCTTTCATGACGTACTCGTCGTGGTTGTGCGCCTGCCGCGCGGTGAGAGCCGTGAGCAGCGCGGCGGCATGCGGCGCTACTACGGCCCGCGTATATATACAGACATACTGCTACGTTAGCTACACCTACCTTTCATGACGTACTCGTCGTGGTTGTGCGCCTGCCGCGCGGTGAGAGCCGTGAGCAGCGCGGCGGCATGCGGCGCTACTACGGCCCGCGTATATATACAGACATACTGCTACGTTAGCTACACCTACCTTTCATGACGTACTCGTCGTGGTTGTGCGCCTGCCGCGCGGTGAGAGCCGTGAGCAGCGCGGCGGCATGCGGCGCTACTACGGCCCGCGTATATATACAGACATACTGCTACGTTAGCTACACCTACCTTTCATGACGTACTCGTCGTGGTTGTGCGCCTGCCGCGCGGTGAGAGCCGTGAGCAGCGCGGCGGCATGCGGCGCTACTACGGCCCGCGTATATATACAGACATACTGCTACGTTAGCTACACCTACCTTTCATGACGTACTCGTCGTGGTTGTGCGCCTGCCGCGCGGTGAGAGCCGTGAGCAGCGCGGCGGCATGCGGCGCTACTACGGCCCGCGTATATATACAGACATACTGCTACGTTAGCTACACCTACCTTTCATGACGTACTCGTCGTGGTTGTGCGCCTGCCGCGCGGTGAGAGCCGTGAGCAGCGCGGCGGCATGCGGCGCTACTACGGCCCGCGTATATATACAGACATACTGCTACGTTAGCTACACCTACCTTTCATGACGTACTCGTCGTGGTTGTGCGCCTGCCGCGCGGTGAGAGCCGTGAGCAGCGCGGCGGCATGCGGCGCTACTACGGCCCGCGTATATATACAGACATACTGCTACGTTAGCTACACCTACCTTTCATGACGTACTCGTCGTGGTTGTGCGCCTGCCGCGCGGTGAGAGCCGTGAGCAGCGCGGCGGCATGCGGCGCTACTACGGCCCGCGTATATATACAGACATACTGCTACGTTAGCTACACCTACCTTTCATGACGTACTCGTCGTGGTTGTGCGCCTGCCGCGCGGTGAGAGCCGTGAGCAGCGCGGCGGCATGCGGCGCTACTACGGCCCGCGTATATATACAGACATACTGCTACGTTAGCTACACCTACCTTTCATGACGTACTCGTCGTGGTTGTGCGCCTGCCGCGCGGTGAGAGCCGTGAGCAGCGCGGCGGCATGCGGCGCTACTACGGCCCGCGTATATATACAGACATACTGCTACGTTAGCTACACCTACCTTTCATGACGTACTCGTCGTGGTTGTGCGCCTGCCGCGCGGTGAGAGCCGTGAGCAGCGCGGCGGCATGCGGCGCTACTACGGCCCGCGTATATATACAGACATACTGCTACGTTAGCTACACCTACCTTTCATGACGTACTCGTCGTGGTTGTGCGCCTGCCGCGCGGTGAGAGCCGTGAGCAGCGCGGCGGCATGCGGCGCTACTACGGCCCGCGTATATATACAGACATACTGCTACGTTAGCTACACCTACCTTTCATGACGTACTCGTCGTGGTTGTGCGCCTGCCGCGCGGTGAGAGCCGTGAGCAGCGCGGCGGCATGCGGCGCTACTACGGCCCGCGTATATATACAGACATACTGCTACGTTAGCTACACCTACCTTTCATGACGTACTCGTCGTGGTTGTGCGCCTGCCGCGCGGTGAGAGCCGTGAGCAGCGCGGCGGCATGCGGCGCTACTACGGCCCGCGACACCACGCCGCCCTCCATGAGCTTGCACACGCACGACGCGCTGTACGTGCACACCACGCCAGGGATGTTTAGGTGATTTATCTGTACGCATACATTGCTAGATTAACTTAGGTTTGGAAGTCAATATCGTATGATTGACTAAATTCCTAGACATTGATATCGACTCAAAACTTCAGTGGAACGCATTCATTCATTTAGAATTAATTAGTAATAAATTAAGCTCGGCCGCATATGCAGTAGGGAAAATTTGAAATTTAAAGGATCTCCCGACAGCTAGACTGGTATATTTTGCATATTTTCATAGTATTATGTCTTATGGGTTACTACTATGGGGTAATGCGACCGAAACAGATACGATATTTATTTTACAAAAAAGAGCTATCAGAGCTCTGTATAACTTAAAGCCGCGACATTAATTACGACAATTATTTAAGGAAATTAATATACTCTCCTTACTATTCCCAACATATTTTTGACAATATTATGTATGTAAGGAAACATCTAAATGAGTTTGATAGACTAGGTCACGGTATAAACACCAGAAATAATGATAAATTACGTATCTCTACAGTTAGATTAGCAAAACCTAGTAAGTCATTCATTGGGAATTGTGTCCGTTTTATAATAAAATTCCAAGAAATGTAACAGAAATGTCAGATATTAAATTTAAGCAATATGTTAAACAAATTTTAATTAAGAAGGCTTACTATAAAATTCAATATTATGTAGAGGATAAAGATATATGGAAGTTATTTAATTAGCTGCACAGGTTTATCTTATTGACAGTTGGAGTGTAGCTAGAATTATTGTGTTGAAAAATTGTAATTTGTAGTAGAAAATATTGTATTTGAATTTTTAAAAAAGCAACTACGGAGGTTTCTTGCCGGATTCTTCCGCGTAGAAATAGCATTTCGAACCGCTGATAGTTAAAAAAAAGACGATTTGAAAGTGCTAATTTTTAACTCTATTCGAATAAAAACATTTTGACTTTGGAATAAATGTACTTTATTGTAGGGATCTGATCTCCCCAGCTATCGGAATACAGTAAGTACATTTGGTTGATCAAAAAATAATTTGATTGGATTTCTCTAAGATCTTACTCTAAAACGTGAAAAATGTAAACGATTAAATAAATTCTTACCAACAAAGGAAAAGCTTCAATGAGTAGCTCCTTGGGCAGAAGAGATCTGAACGTCATTAGATATTTGATAGCGTCCGCCTTCAGCACCACCGGATCATTAGCTGTAAGAAATACACTTGTATTACTAACTGATTTTAATCAAAATATTTATTGGTAAATGTATGTTTGAATCTCCTTTGTACATGTATTTATAAGTTCGTTTATGTATGTATGTATGTGTGCGTATGCGTCTATATGTATGCGTTGTTATATTAATGTATTAGTTTATTTTATTTATTTTAATATTATTGTTTATTCAGATACGATCCCTCTCACTGTGTTCACGTTTCTTATTAATAAATTAGTTATTTCGTTGTTATTTTCTTAATTTTATTAGCTGAGTTAACGCCAGCAATGTTTAATTTTTTAATATATTAGGGTCTCAAAACACAGGCTTACGCCTAGTGTGACGGCCATTAGAAAAAAAAATATATATAACGTATTAGTCAATCCATTTTAATGTAAAAATCTGACCAAATGTAACATTTATGTCATTTCATAAAAAGTATAACCTAAGTATAATGTTTTTCTTTGTACCTAGACACCATGAGTACATACAGCACACACCAAAATGTTACAAGGGCAATGTCAATTCTTATGCTGTATGACATAAGAGTGGTACAAATTCCAAAGAGCGTAAGTGTATGAGTAGCCGTGTGTATATTACCGTGGTTGTCCATGAGGTGTATGAGCGCGTGCTGCCTTGCGAAGGAGGCTACGTCGACGAGTGGCGAGGCCCGCGTGGCGCCGCGTGCGTTGGTAGCGCCGCGTACGGCCAGCGACGTCGCTAGGTACATCGCTGTGTATATTACCGTGGTTGTCCATGAGGTGTATGAGCGCGTGCTGCCTTGCGAAGGAGGCTACGTCGACGAGTGGCGAGGCCCGCGTGGCGCCGCGTGCGTTGGTAGCGCCGCGTACGGCCAGCGACGTCGCTAGGTACATCGCTGTGTATATTACCGTGGTTGTCCATGAGGTGTATGAGCGCGTGCTGCCTTGCGAAGGAGGCTACGTCGACGAGTGGCGAGGCCCGCGTGGCGCCGCGTGCGTTGGTAGCGCCGCGTACGGCCAGCGACGTCGCTAGGTACATCGCTGTGTATATTACCGTGGTTGTCCATGAGGTGTATGAGCGCGTGCTGCCTTGCGAAGGAGGCTACGTCGACGAGTGGCGAGGCCCGCGTGGCGCCGCGTGCGTTGGTAGCGCCGCGTACGGCCAGCGACGTCGCTAGGTACATCGCTGTGTATATTACCGTGGTTGTCCATGAGGTGTATGAGCGCGTGCTGCCTTGCGAAGGAGGCTACGTCGACGAGTGGCGAGGCCCGCGTGGCGCCGCGTGCGTTGGTAGCGCCGCGTACGGCCAGCGACGTCGCTAGGTACATCGCTGTGTATATTACCGTGGTTGTCCATGAGGTGTATGAGCGCGTGCTGCCTTGCGAAGGAGGCTACGTCGACGAGTGGCGAGGCCCGCGTGGCGCCGCGTGCGTTGGTAGCGCCGCGTACGGCCAGCGACGTCGCTAGGTACATCGCTGTGTATATTACCGTGGTTGTCCATGAGGTGTATGAGCGCGTGCTGCCTTGCGAAGGAGGCTACGTCGACGAGTGGCGAGGCCCGCGTGGCGCCGCGTGCGTTGGTAGCGCCGCGTACGGCCAGCGACGTCGCTAGGTACATCGCTGTGTATATTACCGTGGTTGTCCATGAGGTGTATGAGCGCGTGCTGCCTTGCGAAGGAGGCTACGTCGACGAGTGGCGAGGCCCGCGTGGCGCCGCGTGCGTTGGTAGCGCCGCGTACGGCCAGCGACGTCGCTAGGTACATCGCTGTGTATATTACCGTGGTTGTCCATGAGGTGTATGAGCGCGTGCTGCCTTGCGAAGGAGGCTACGTCGACGAGTGGCGAGGCCCGCGTGGCGCCGCGTGCGTTGGTAGCGCCGCGTACGGCCAGCGACGTCGCTAGGTACATCGCTGTGTATATTACCGTGGTTGTCCATGAGGTGTATGAGCGCGTGCTGCCTTGCGAAGGAGGCTACGTCGACGAGTGGCGAGGCCCGCGTGGCGCCGCGTGCGTTGGTAGCGCCGCGTACGGCCAGCGACGTCGCTAGGTACATCGCTGTGTATATTACCGTGGTTGTCCATGAGGTGTATGAGCGCGTGCTGCCTTGCGAAGGAGGCTACGTCGACGAGTGGCGAGGCCCGCGTGGCGCCGCGTGCGTTGGTAGCGCCGCGTACGGCCAGCGACGTCGCTAGGTACATCGCTGTGTATATTACCGTGGTTGTCCATGAGGTGTATGAGCGCGTGCTGCCTTGCGAAGGAGGCTACGTCGACGAGTGGCGAGGCCCGCGTGGCGCCGCGTGCGTTGGTAGCGCCGCGTACGGCCAGCGACGTCGCTAGGTACATCGCTGTGTATATTACCGTGGTTGTCCATGAGGTGTATGAGCGCGTGCTGCCTTGCGAAGGAGGCTACGTCGACGAGTGGCGAGGCCCGCGTGGCGCCGCGTGCGTTGGTAGCGCCGCGTACGGCCAGCGACGTCGCTAGGTACATCGCTGTGTATATTACCGTGGTTGTCCATGAGGTGTATGAGCGCGTGCTGCCTTGCGAAGGAGGCTACGTCGACGAGTGGCGAGGCCCGCGTGGCGCCGCGTGCGTTGGTAGCGCCGCGTACGGCCAGCGACGTCGCTAGGTACATCGCTGTGTATATTACCGTGGTTGTCCATGAGGTGTATGAGCGCGTGCTGCCTTGCGAAGGAGGCTACGTCGACGAGTGGCGAGGCCCGCGTGGCGCCGCGTGCGTTGGTAGCGCCGCGTACGGCCAGCGACGTCGCTAGGTACATCGCCGTATCCTTGCCAACCCAGGCGGATGGTCCCTCCGCCGAATACTTCTCCAGCATTAACTATAAACAATACATCACATGTTATTATAAAAAACTAAAAAGTAATAACGCACGAATGAAAACCATTAAGTTGCGTCCTAACAAAATGCGGAATGCATCGCCGCACTCGCCGTTCGTTAATACCGCCACGCAGTGCCAGTGCTAGTCTGGTTGGACATACCCTAACATTGACCTAAACAAACATTATAAAACATGATAGCATAAATTTGCATTACAAAACCACACTTGCACTTACTACAAATGTTTTAATTTTACATACTTTTTTTAGCCAAAATTTTTGTATGAAACTATTTTTGTTTTTAGAGTGAGTTTGACAATTCATTTTTATTTTAAATTTATATTAATTATTAATTAGTGAAATTAATTTGTTATGTATTTTTTTAAATATATTTTTTACGCCCGTACCATAAATGTGTGCATCTGTAATTGGCGTGTACATTCGACTATGCACTTTTATAATATATTCTATGGATTTATGTACACGCTGTTGATGTGACAATCAATAAATAAAATCAAATAATAGCAAATGCAATCATAAGTATTCATAGGAACTCCACAAAATCTCCAAACTAACAGAATTAAACCTCCTTACTGCGGCTAGGATCCTCAACATGGACCTTTCTTTATTGTCACTAACAACATTAAAACAAAACATATAACCTCTTTAAATGCCTACCTGCACGTATTGTCCGAAGATAGCCATCATTTTTTCCTCGTAGTGTTGTGCTAATGTCTTGACGAGGTCGCAAGCGGCGCGGCGACGTGTATCCACATCAGACCCCTCTATATCACGACGTACATACTCTTCTGGGTTGTCTTCGAATAACTCCATGTCCGATTCTGATTGAAAAACGTTTTTTTAAGAATAGACGCAGAACCCGCACTCGAGCAGTCAGCGAAGTGACCGCTCTAGGATTTTAACAAATAACTTCTGGTGAACTATTAAAATTAGGCAAGAATTTGGCCACAATAACACCGGCTGTTAAGTATGTTGACGTTAACCGTTTTTTAATATATAAAAGCCTCGTTCTCCCTCATTTTACGAAACCATAAAGCCAAAGGTAACTTACTTTCCTTACATTTAATCGAACTTTAAAACCAGTAATTAGACCAATGTCCAATTTTTTATGTAAAATTACGGTAACAACTAAGAAAGATTAATTTTGAAAATAGATGTTTTATGGAGATTGCTTTAACTGACTTGAGGTGAGACAAGTATTTAAAAGTATATATTATTTATAGGGTACCTCTGAACTGCATGTTGGGTATAACGATCTTCTCGCAGATATTGCTGAGAGTTGTGGGGTCCTCAAACAGGCTCTTGTAGTTGTTTTTCTCAGCGACTTTAGCAAGGAACGTTAGCGCGTGCGACACCAACTGGAAGAGCGACAATTCATTGACACACGCGCATATTTTGAATTTAAATGTATCAGGGCAATAAACATTCTCAAGCATGGCCACAGACATCCTTGATACAATTAACATGACAAAGCTAATAAAATAGTATACCAACACCACTGCTCGATGGCAAGAGTTACTGCAGTTCTTACAAAATCAAAATAAAAGGCATGTACCCTTCCTTTTTCCTCTTTAGAGCTATCTAAGAAATTTCAGTAGAGATGCATGTTAAAGCCTGCAATCTGCTGAGGGCTATTGTCCAGTAAGTGATTCTTAAACAGACAGCCACGTATAAAGCTGACTGACAGCCGTGGCTGGCGTACCTTGTCGTAGCGTGCATGCGTGGGCGTGCACAGCAGCTGCGCCGTGGCTGGCGTACCTTGTCGTAGCGTGCATGCGTGGGCGTGCACAGCAGCTGCGCCGTGGCTGGCGTACCTTGTCGTAGCGTGCATGCGTGGGCGTGCACAGCAGCTGCGCCGTGGCTGGCGTACCTTGTCGTAGCGTGCATGCGTGGGCGTGCACAGCAGCTGCGCCGTGGCTGGCGTACCTTGTCGTAGCGTGCATGCGTGGGCGTGCACAGCAGCTGCGCCGTGGCTGGCGTACCTTGTCGTAGCGTGCATGCGTGGGCGTGCACAGCAGCTGCGCCGTGGCTGGCGTACCTTGTCGTAGCGTGCATGCGTGGGCGTGCACAGCAGCTGCGCCGTGGCTGGCGTACCTTGTCGTAGCGTGCATGCGTGGGCGTGCACAGCAGCTGCGCCGTGGCTGGCGTACCTTGTCGTAGCGTGCATGCGTGGGCGTGCACAGCAGCTGCGCCGTGGCTGGCGTACCTTGTCGTAGCGTGCATGCGTGGGCGTGCACAGCAGCTGCGCCGTGGCTGGCGTACCTTGTCGTAGCGTGCATGCGTGGGCGTGCACAGCAGCTGCGCCGTGGCTGGCGTACCTTGTCGTAGCGTGCATGCGTGGGCGTGCACAGCAGCTGCGCCGTGGCTGGCGTACCTTGTCGTAGCGTGCATGCGTGGGCGTGCACAGCAGCTGCGCCGTGGCTGGCGTACCTTGTCGTAGCGTGCATGCGTGGGCGTGCACAGCAGCTGCGCCGTGGCTGGCGTACCTTGTCGTAGCGTGCATGCGTGGGCGTGCACAGCAGCTGCGCCGTGGCTGGCGTACCTTGTCGTAGCGTGCATGCGTGGGCGTGCACAGCAGCTGCGTCCACACGGCGGTGACGAAGGCGGGCGCGTGCGGCGCGAACTCCTCCTCGTATTTGAGCGCGTACAGCGACGCACACTCGCACACCTCCGTGCGGAGGTGCTCCATCACGCCCGGAACGTCGTCGTCGTCCTACAACAACACACAACACTTTACACTCACAACCATATAACTCTCATTTATTATTCATGAAGGTAGAGCAAAAATGTATTGTCTATTTAATGTCAGTTAGTCAATTAAAACACAGTTTTTTAAGTTGTATTGGTATTTGTGTGTATTAATTTACTATTTTTCTATAACTGATTCTATAACTGATAAATTGATTTTGCATTGATTGATTTTTTTTAATAATGATAATAACCACATCACGACACACACATTCACTCAGTCCTGCACTAAAATAATCTTGTATTGCAGGCTTAGTAACAATATAGTATAACTACATAGATAAAAATACAACATCCAAGACCGGTAAGCAAAACAATGTGTCTTGCAACTAACACAAAGTTCCGCCCCCGCCATGATTCGAACCCGGAGCATTTAGCGTAACAGTCGACTACTTACACCACTGCGCCACCAATTTATATAAAAAATTTAAAATTGCTGAAGAATATGTAACATCACTTACTGTAGATTCCAAGCATGGGACTTTGACTTGCAACAGGTTCAGTAGATTGGGCATCCATATCGGCATGTTGTCTTCAAAAAATTCAGGTAGATCTTGATAGTTAAGTGAGTAGAACACTTTACATATCAATGTAAGAGAGCCGTAAATCACTCGGAGTGCTTGAGCGTTGTCAGCATGACGGGTAGTAAGTTCTAATGTTGCCTGACAGAAAAATATATATTGTTATTGCCAGTAGCAAAAAGTAGTCTCGATTTTTTTTTTATTACTTTCACTATATTATATTGCTTATTTAAATAAAAAATTGCTTGTAAATAACTTTATTTTTGTAATTTTGTTTTATAAAACTTTGTCTTTACATTCTAAAATGTCTTACAAATTTGGTACCTAAATAACTGGAATACAAATCAAAATTGAATAAGACATATATTATTTTATGAAGTGACATAGTAGTATTATTGCCTTAGTTTTGACCAATAAATAGTCAAATATGAACTTACCACAAACAAGTCAGTTAGAGGTTTGGCGAAATGTTCTAAAACATGTTTGATTTCCTCCCACAGCTTCTGTGATTTGAACTCGTACCTGTACTTTTTGAATAGAGAGTGGGCAGTGCGAAGAACTCCATTTATCACATGGAAATCACCTACAATTTAATTGTTCTATTTAATTTGTTACATTAACATGTTTTATATAAAATTTAATATTACACTAATTATTTATAATTCAAAATTACATACATATTTGAAATTCAGCAAAAACAATACCTGATTACTTGATTATTTTACATAATAAGTTACCTGTTGCAAATTTTTCTACCATTTCAGGTATAAGACTGGGCCATTTAATTGGGAAGTCACATTTGCCGATGATAGACACTGCATCACTGAACTGACGCTGTATTGCTTCTGGAGACTTCAGCATCAACGTAACTATCAGAGTCTTGGTGGTAGCACGGTCAGATGGATGGATTTTATCAACTCCATCTTCATCCTGAAGAGGGATATTAGTAAATAATTTTATTATATTTTAATCATTTATGATTCACGCAATTGTATAATCATAAGACCTTCATCATCTTTAACAATATTCACATTTAAATCATTATTATAAATAAGTTTGTTTAACTGTTTCTACAGGAGGTAGATCTCTGTGAAAGATTATCTGGGTTAGTACCACCCTCCTTTCTATTTCTGTAAAAAGGAAAATTTTGCTTGTTACATTAATTATTTAATGTGTGATGTTAATGTTTATTTGTAATGTAATTTTTCTGCTTCAATTGTGAATATCAATCAGTGAAAACATCATTGGTAAATGAATAATTATTTGTTAATCTAAATTGAAATATAAAACTGTTGGTTTCCCAAATAAATAAAAAATAAAAAAAATAAAATGAGATGTATAACATCTTTACCTTTACATGGGCAACAAATTAGAGGTGCTCTTGGTGTTGCAGACATCAAGGGCATTGTTGTGTCAATAGGGTGCTATATCACATTATATAAGGTGGAATCTGCTTGTTTGCCCGTAATGTTATATTAAAAACTATTTTAATTATATTAATAACTAGTGGACCCAACAGACTTCATCCTGTCATATAGAAAACAAAACCTTTTGTATGGGAAAGAGAAAAGGGCTGTCTTTATAGTTTTTCCGGCAATTATTCCAATTTTTGTCGCCGTAAAAACCATCCTTGAACTTCAACAAATATTAAAAAAAAAGAATTGGCCAAATTGGTCTAGGCGTTGTTAAGTTATGCACTTACTAACACATTTTGCGATTCATTTTTATATTATTGATTATTTTATTTCTCTATTATGTGGACTGATGTGACTGATAATTTGACATGTGTAACAATAATAATAACCACATCAAAACACAAGCATTGACTCAGACCTATAGCAAGCTCAGGATTTTTTTTAAGTAGTGTTGTAATATGATTTGCGTTTTATGGTTATAAGAGTTTAAAATATAATAATTTGTTTACAGAGCAATGCATTTCATTTGTTGTGAATTATTAAAAACTAATGATATACTAATTGTCTTACATATCAAGCTTTTTCATGAAGAACATTGTCAGTCACAATTTGCTTTTTACAGGAGAGACTTCATTGTTTTATAAATGAAATTATTTGATTTCATTTACGATAGTACTTTCCTACCATAATAAAGGCATTGTAAATAAAAGTAAAGCTTCAAACTTATTGAAATAAAATGTAAAACTGCCTGATTACAAAAAAAAAACAATTTTATGATTTTTTGTTTGCAATGT
The DNA here is from genome assembly GCA_949316135.1 of Choreutis nemorana. Classification (NCBI taxonomy): domain Eukaryota; kingdom Metazoa; phylum Arthropoda; class Insecta; order Lepidoptera; family Choreutidae; genus Choreutis; species Choreutis nemorana. The sequence continues at coordinate 4,710,834 of OX438618.1, forward strand.
TCTTTCTGAAAAGGCTTGATATGTATATAAAAGTATTACTTACAATAGGCCAGTTCCTTTTGATGTAGTTCTTGAAAGCAATTGCTGTGGCGACCCTTATGGTGATGTCAACATTTTCCTTGTCTATTAAATTCAGTAACAGAATGGCATAGTTCTGATTTACTTCTACGCCTTCTAGAAATTTCTCAGCTGAAATAAAAAATTTAGTCTCTTATTTAAGATGCTTCTTGTTTATCTTAATATTGAAAGGTCAACTGTTGTGTACAGATCTAAGTAAAAAGTTAGATTTAAATTTGATGATAATGTTGTGATTAAAATTAAATGATGTTAGTTGTATTTATTGACTGTTACAATAAAGGGATTTTTTATATATATCGTATTGTGTGCTTCTTTACTGCAACGGAGTACAACATAAATTTAACCTAAAATACAAAAGAAACTCATCCAAATTTTTCACATGAATAAATGCCAATCTAGTAGTCCACACTGACATTAACTTATTCGAAGAAATACACCAAATTAATAGTTAAGTAAATATGTTTTGTTTTATAAATTGAACCGTCTTACCCGGTCGCCGTATACTTGGATCTGGATTCAATGTTTGCTGCATATAGTTTGCAAGAGTAGCCAAGTTTTCTTCTGTAACTTCCATTTTGGAACACGACTAACCTATAAGACTTAATTTAAACTCAGAAAACAGCAATTTCACAACAATGTGAGATAGATTGAGCACCCGGTGCACAACGGAAATTTCTGTGAAATGAAGTTTGTCAATTTTTTATTCACAGTAAAATGACATTTGGACCTGCGTTTAAAAATTAACAATTTAGTCGAGAAAGCTATATGATCAACCACCATCAGTTTGTCACTTCAAGTTTGACCTAAACTTTCATTGGTTAAATTAATTTAAATTTTTGATGTCACTAACTAAAAGCTAAAGTGACTTGATGTTTGTTCCGTCTTAACTGAGCAAAAAAAACCCACTCTTTTCCATATGACCTCCCACACTATCAATGTTATCACCCTATACGCAAGCTAATGATTAAGTTTTACGTAAATATTGCTTTTAAATGCAGTATCATATTAATTTAACCATTTTAATTTGTGACACATAAGATATTAACAATGTGAGGTGGCCTAATAATTTGGTTGTCCATAGACAAATCAAGGGAGAGATGTTTCATTCTTATTCACTCGTTTGAATTGAATTCCCTTAATTTTTATAGATTTGGGAGGAAAATATAGAGATTATTGGAGCGAAAAAAATTAGGCTTGGAGAAACTTGGGGGAGATGGATAACCTTTTTTATTTATTTGTTACTCAAAACAGATATATGTCACAATAATACATGGTTTTAATACAAATAGACATAATAGTTTCAAGTTAAAAAAAGAAAAGAAAAAACATATACACATACATGCATACACACATTATTAAAAACATGAGAAATAACCAACAAGAATCGAAAACATAATCCGGAAATTACCATTTATAATTAATTTCAATCGTAAATCTAAATGTTTGCTTTATTTTGTTTATGGTCGATAGTAAATAAAACGTTATTATTCATTAATTATTTTAATATTAGCAAATGTGATTCTGCTGTACCTCTACTAATGTATAATTTAAATTTTTATTTTCTGCGTTTTCACGGTCAAAAGTATTTGATATACTCATTAAATATGGGTAAAGCGAATCGTCTAATTGGCAACACTGGACCCACCAATTCATTCAACACTCAACTGTGTTGTGTGATTGTTTTAATAAAATATAATTTTGATATTAAGTAATATTTTTGTTTGGCGATAGTCTTGCTAGGTGCTGGTTCATTTACCCTTTAAGTGTTGAACAAAATACACAGCAAAACATATATTTGTGCCTTCAGAAAAATTTGCTAATATTTGCTCGTTAAGTCAAAGTCAAACCGTGTTCTCTATTTTATTATCCTATTGCTAGGAAGGGTTGTGTTTTTCGCGAGTGTTTTTATGTATGTATTTATTTTCATTTTACTTTACGATGATTTTTATAACTTTCTTTTATTTTCATAATATAAAGATATACCCAGGGCCGACCCGAGAGTAGAGCGGGTGGAACGGCTACTCTAGCTTTACATAGGCTTTAAAAATGGTTGTCAGATATTTTTAAGACCTTTACAAGGGTTTCAGAAGGAAGAGCATAGAAGAGTGGCAGCCACTAAAGGACGAAAAACGATTTCGGTCTACCCAGATTAATATTTGTCACATTACAAACTTGATTCAAACTTAAAAATTTGTTTCATTGTCTTCACCACATTGGTTCTTACAACTAGGCAGTTTTTAAACTGATGTAATTTCATGTTCTTTTAAATGTTATGTAGTAAATGATGTTTAAGCATTTTGATATTTTGTAAAGACTAATGGGAAACATTTGGCCACAATCTCATCTGATAATATGTGACATTGTGGCTAAAGGTTCAACAATGAAAAGTTAATTATTTTGCTAGAATCTTTTGTTGCATATTCCATGTCTTTGTTAGGGAGGCTTTTATATTTGGAATAATGGCATGGCATATAATTTGAATGAAAAAGTTTATAAGAAACAACAATGACAACTTCAAATTATATGCCTGCAGGTACAGTGGACACCCGGTAGTCCGACAATCATTTTGCAGGGCAGTGTTGAACTATCGAATTTGTTGGATTGTAGAGTACTGCCTAAGACCAGTTATAGTCAGATTTTTTTTTACAAAAGAGTACCTTGTAATCCGACAAATTGTAGATCCAATGATGATTCTTTATAATAAATACATTGTATAATGTACTCTGAAGTACAAATCATACTTCATTATGTACATATGTCAAATTTAGTAAATTAAACAACCCAATGGAGAGCTTACGTTTTATTATAAAATTAACATCATTAATGCTATAAAACTAATTATAATTAAATTATAATTAATAAATTAATGCAAATATTCATCAATTTTTTTTTGTTTCACATTGTTGAAACGCGAGAATAAAGCTTTGTCCCTCAGTCTTCTCATAAGTAGAAGTTTGTTGTAGGATGCACCATTGTCGTGAAGGTTCTTTCGGTTGTTCAATATGTCGTGAAGGTTCTTTCGGTTGTTCAAACTTGTCCCATACTGTCTGCTGTCTTTCATTTATCCATCCTTCTGTGATACTTAACATGCGTTGTACTCTTGTTGATGTGCGTGGCATTTTAGGCAGTAGTTCCATCGTATCTCTATGAATCATTTCATGTATATCAGGAACTGGCTCCTCTACAACTTGTTGTATCTTACGGATCTTTCCCACACTATCAGATAATGTGGTCAACGTCACTCTAGTATTAAATCTATTTAGGATCGGAGTTAAAAATGCAACTGCATCCTCGCCATACGTGTCAAGCATCTCATCAGCTTCTGACAATCTTAAATTGTACTTCCATAACATGTACTTTATATGATTGTTGGTAAGTTCAGTGAACAGCCCGCCTAACATAGCTTGAAGTCTAGCAACAATTTCGTCCATATTATTTTGATGATCAATGTTAATCATAGTATCATCATTAAATGGAATTGTCCAAAATAATAATGCTGCTACTATCACTTTCTTATGTTCTTCTGTATATTCATTTGTTGGTCTATTCTCTATATTACGTCTAGTTCCTTGTACCACAGGTAAATAAGGTGTAAATTCATTTTTGTATACATATCTAGCTAATGTAGATATTTGTCGAGATGCATGCGTATTGATCTGTGTTATATCATAGTTGGTTAAAATAATGATAGGCATTGTGTTGAGGAATTTATCATGATGTACTATAGCATGATATCCAAACACAAGCGTTGTATTCTCAGGGTTATTAAATGAGTTGGTTACTGGAGTTCTAATCCTTCTTTAAAGTTCTCGTGCTAAATAAGGCATTTTACCAGCAGACGTCAATAGTATTTAGGGTTATGTGGGACTCGGTCAATTAGAAGACACATATATAGTTATATAATTTCAGTTTATTCACTAAGGTCACAATAATATAACACGATTCAAAGGACTTAACTAGAACGCGGTTGACACGAGACTACCTACTGTCCCGTAGGCCGGTGCCTCTACATGTGTGTTCGCTTAGTCAGCTCATATCCACGTACACTTGTACTTAGGTATGAGGTGACGTCAATAAATTGTCCCTATAATATTTCCCCCTTTTACAAAAAACAAAAATATTCATAATACTTATGACAGAAAAAAACAATACCCAATCGCGGTAAGTGTGGCTCTAGCCTTACAAACAAATACTGCTTATCAGCGAGTTCAACTTACAGCTAACTCTCGTATCGTGCAGGTGCGCGTGTACGACGTAGCGCGGCGCGTACCTACAGGATATTTATTACATTGGAATATATGTATAAACAAAACATTGCATATATATAGCATTATGCTATTTAGTTTTATAAATCAGAAACTAACACACAAAACACTTACTTATATTGTTAAAACTAAATACGTACTGTATAGTTACTAAATATAACGTAAAAATTACATTTCTCTTCCCACTTTGATATTACACTAAAAAAACACATTTCTAGTAAATCACAGGTGGTTGTTTAGCCTGGGGCTGCACTTGCTCCGTATGCACTACTACAGCTGTCGGCTGTATTCTGGTTACCGCTCTCTGTAACCAGTTCCTTGCACACTGTCTGCATTTTTTCTGTATGTAGTACATGAGAAATATTAGTAATAGTATAGTTAACACTGCCAGTACTATTCCGAAATAATTCATCTTGGTGTCCACTTGATTTGTAACCGTATGGACCTCGGCGATAGCGACATTATTACGTGATTTCTCTTCCTCTTTGCTTTGTCCCTAACCCATTGTGACTCAAATTTTTTTTTATACTGGTTGATACGTAGGCAACAGATGTTATGACAATTGTTTTTAACTAACAACGTTATTTATATTTGTTAAATGATGATACATTAACTTATCTAACTTGACATTACAATATTTTAATATATACGCGTACACTTAAGGTTAAGATACCATAACCTGCTAGTTTTTTTTGTGCTATACTATACTACTGCATACTGTTTCCTGATACCTAGTGAATAAAATATTATGTTACCTTCCATGACCTGGTGATTAGATTTTACTTATATTTAACTGTTATATACATCTTTAAACCTAACAGGAGTTTTAATTACTCTGCCACTCCTAGTGATACGTGGTATGGGTGGCTGTGCGCTAGCGTCGCTTCCGCTTCGCGCCACTGTGGGCGCAGGCGTTGCAGCGTCATCAACTACCGAAGTCGGTCGCGTATTTATGTCATCCTCAGCGTTCCACGTGTAAGCTGGTTTCAACCTATCGATTGAGATACGAGCTTGTCTATTCGGAAACTGTATTAAAAATACTTTATCGTTTCGTTCTATAACCTTATAAGGACCGGAATACGGTGGTTGTAACTACTTTCGTACCGTGTCATCTCTTATGAAAACGTATTCGCACGAGCGCAAGTCTTTGTGAACAAACAAGGTGCGGTTATTGCGGAAACCTTCGGATTTCGGTTTATAGCTACTGATATTTTCGCGAATTTTATCAACTAGATTATAGGTGTCACAAGGCTCTGTAGCCTGGGTGCAAAAAAAATCTCCGGGTAACCGTAAAGTTCGTCCGAACATTATTTCTGCGGCGCTTATATCGTTATCACTACGACTAGCGGCGCGCAGTCCAAGCATAACTACGGATAATTCGTCCTCCCACGAGCTATTAGTTATCCTAGCCATAAGTGCTGCCTTTAAACTACGATGGAATCTTTCCACTTTTGCGTTACTTTGTGGATGAAAACTTTTCATTTTCAAGCTTTTCATTGAAAAGCTGTAGTCCTAATTCGGTTTATGCCTAATAGTTTCATTAATTCTCTAAATAAACTGCTTTCGAATTGTCGTCCTTGGTCAGTTGTGAGATTTGTCGGACAACCATAACGCGCGATCCAGCCATCGAATATAGTTTTGGCTACTATCTCGGCGGTCATTTCCTCTATAGGGAAAGCTTCAGGCCAGCCCGTACGTCTGTCTACTATAGTTACCAGATACCGGTTTCCACGCGGAGATGTCGGCAATGGGCCGACCAAATCTACGTGGATATGCATCAGACGATCGACCTCTTCGAATGACTGTAACCTAGAATTCGTATGTCTGCTGATCTTCGATTACTGACAAGGAATGCACGCTCTTGCCCAACAATTTATGTCCTTGTTCATGCTAGGCCAGAAACATTTTTTGCAGATCATTTTACGAGTAGTGCGCGTGCCTGGATGACTTAAACTATGTACACTCTCGAATGCTATACGCCTAAATCCTGATGGTAAATACGGTCTAGCCTCTTTCATTGAAATTTCACAATATACAGGTTTGTTACAAGTAGGTATCGTAATTAATTTCATATTTACACTACTTTCATTGTTTCTACGAATCGGGTCAGCTTGCGTCATGTTTTTCAAGTAGTCATCTTTTGCTTGCTCGTTAGCGATTTCCGAGTAGTCGAGCGCTGTGGGACAGTATATTGTTTCCATACGCGATAGCGTATCGGCGACAACGTTCTCTTTCCCACTTATGTGTCTTATGTCGGTCGTAAATTCACTTACGAATAACAACTGCCTAGTACGTCGTGGCGTCTCATCACTACTTTTACCTATGTTCTCAAATGCGCGACATAAGGGCTTATGATCCGTATAAACTATAAGCGGTCTGCCTTCGAATGATTTGCGAAAATGTTTTATTGACAAGTAAATAGCTAAAAGTTCAAGGTCATAGGCGGAGTATACCTTCTGGGCTTTAGTTATCTTTTTAGAGTAAAAACCTAATGGCTCCCATACGCCATTAACTTACTGATGTAAAGCTGAGCCTATTGAAGAAGTCGATGCATCTGTCATTAAAGCTAAAATTGCATCCGATCGGGGGTGTGACAATGTAACGGCTTTCTTTAGGCCTTCTTTACACTGCACGAACGCCTCGTCGGTTTCGCTATTCCACACAATAGGAGTCTTATCTTTTTTCTTTGTATTAACTAGGTATCCGTCTAGCCGTGATTGCATTTCTGCTGCTGCCGGTATATGTGCGCGGTAGAAATTAAGCATGCCTAAAAATCTGCGTAACTGATCTATAGTCTGTGGTTTAGGGTAGTTTGTTATGGCCTGGACCTTTTCCTCCAGGGGTTTAATACCTGCCCTGCTTACTTCGTACCCTAAAAATTCTAGGTTTTGCTGTCCAAAACTACATTTGGCTAGATTGATTGTTATCCCGAACTTATCAAATCGTTGAAATACCTGCCTAAGATGATCCCTATGCTGCGCTTCGTTATCGCTCGCGATAAGAACATCATCTAGGTAATTAAATAAAAAGTCTAAGCCCTCTAGGACGGAGGTGTTCATAAACAGTTGAAAAGTTTGAGCTGCACAACGTAGTCCAAAAGGTAATAATAATAATAATAATAAACCATATCACGACACACACATTGACTCAGCCCTGCAGTAAGTATCGTAAGAACTTGTATCGCAGGTGCTAAGCAACGATATGGTATATACTAAATAAATAAGAATACAACATCCAAGACCGGTAAGCGAAACAATGCGTCTTGCAAATAACACAAAGTTCCGCCCCCGCCGGGATTCGAACCCGGAACCTCTAGCGTAGCAGTCGGCTGTTTACACCACTGCGCCACAGAGGTCGTCAAAAGGTACTACGGAAAATTCCCATAAACCAAAAGGTGTCATTATGGCAGTTTTTTGGATATCTTTTCTGCCACTGGAATACAATGATATGCTCTATTTATATCTAATTTAGAAAAATACTTTTTGCCATTCAGTATGATCGTAAAATCCTGTAACCGTGGAATTGGATATCTGTCCGGTTTAATCTGTGCGTTAAGTGCTCGATAATCGCCGCAAGGACGAATTTCGCCGTTCTTCTTAACCACTACTGTTAGAGGACTAGCCCATTGACTTTTACTGGGTCTACAAATGCCTAATTCATGCATGCGACGAAATTCCTCCTTGACCTTTTTATATCTGTCGGGTGGTAATGGTCTTGCCTTCGCAAACGTTGGTGGACCCGTCGTTTCGATATGGTGCACTACGTTATGTGAAGGTGTTTCCTTATAAGTCGGTGATTTCGTAATAGTAGGAAATTGTGACAATAAACTATAATAAGGGTGGTTACTATCTACCGTGTTGATCGTTGGCTGCTGACTATTTACGACTGGTGCAACTACGTTAAGGTCTGTCACAAGGTCATGTAGCTTTTGTTCGCTTAAATTTACTAGCAGTTTATGGTATGATTAAAAAATCGGCCCCGATTATGGGCTGTTTCACGTCGGCTACCACAAATTGCCAACGAAATGGCCTTCGTAGTGTAAAATCTAAAGTCATTAATTTTTCACCATAAGTTCTTATTTCTGAGCCGTTTGCTGCAAAAAGTTTAAGCTTAGAACACTGACCCACGCGTAGCTTTTTACTTGCCGGTAATACTGAGATGTCTGCACCGGTATCCACTAAAAAATGTAGTCCACTATTTCGGTCAGTTATACGTAAACGACGGCTGGGGTTGATAACACAGATTTCCGTCGTGGTCTGTGCTATCCCCGCTAGTTTTCCTGTTTCTTTTCCCACGCACATGGTTGAACGCATTTAGCGGCTGCGGCCCCATACCGGTAATGGTAATAACACTTCCAATCCGGGTTTCTCGCTGCCTTGCTGTGTTGTCGTGCCCCGCTTCCAGGTCTGGATGTTGATCGTCCTCCCCGACCTCTGCGATCGTTGTTTCGCCACCGGGGTCTTGACCTCTCGAACTCTGACATGCGCACGCTTAATTTTGCGATCTCCGCCATTATCAGAGCTGTGTCACTTGCCACAGTGTTGCTCGTTGCAGGTCTGTACTGTGGTGTTGCTACCGCCGCGATATGAGGGCTCCTGGTAGCTTCCGCGACGTCATCGGCTATGCTGGCCAGTGTCTCTAAGTCCGTCTTCCTGGACGCGACCAATACTGCCCGTACCGTCGGTGGTAAATGATTTTGCCACATGATACGTAGTGTGGTATCTGGAAAACTGTCCTTGGCCGTGTTGCGCATTTTCATCAGCAACTGCGAAGGTTTCTGGTCTCCCAGATCCATTTCGCCTAGTACTTTCTCCACTTGTCGGTTCTTTGAGTCTTCCAAGGTTGTCAGCAGTTTACTTTTCAACGCTTGGTATCTATAGTAGCCGGTGGATTCGTGAGAAAATCTGTAATGCGCAGAATCACCTCTTTGGGTAGTTTCGAAACAACCATGTCGAACTTGGCATCGTCTCTTATGTGCTGTGGTGTCAGTACCGCCTCCGTCCGGATGAACCATACCCGCGGCTGGTCCGCCCAAAAATCTGGTATCCTGCTCGACACCGAGATAGCCATGACCTCGCCAGGTTGTGTTTCCTGATAAGTGCTACCGTCTGCTTGTATCGTAGACTGTTGTTGAGTCCCGCTGGTTCCTTCACCTAGTCCTGTGCCTGGCATGTCAATTTTTGGCATGAATTTATTATTCAGAATGTTCACTCGCTAAAAAATCACTCGCGGTAATGTTTAATAATTACGAATTTCTTCTCGATAAAAAAAATCACTCGCGGTAATGTTTATGTTGCGTGTTCAATGTCGGGGGTCACCACTTTAGGGTTATGTGGGACTCGGTCAATTAGAAGACACATATATAGTTATATAATTTCAGTTTATTCACTAAGGTCACAATAATATAACACGATTCAAAGGAATTAACTAGAACGCGGTTGACACGAGACTACCTACTGTCCCGTAGGCCGGTGCCTCTACTTGTGTGTTCGCTTAGTCAGCTCATATCCACGTACACTTGTACTTAGATATGAGGTGACGTCAATAAATTGTCCCTGTAAGTACAATTATATCATACCATGGTAATTCTTGGACTGATATTAAACCTAAATGTGTAGCTAATGATATAGTCCCGTCCCATGAAATGTATCGGAATACCATATAGTATATCATATTTATGAGTGTATACAACAAATCTCTAGTATTTAACCGTTTCATTTCAGTCCATCCAATTTCTCGTCTTTTATCTTTAACAGCAAAACTAGATAATATATTACGTGCTTCTGCTGTCATCGTATGTTGTGTATATCTATTGATTAACGCATTACGAGACCTATATTGTGTTTCAATTATTTCTTGTAATACACCTTCTGTAGCTGCCTGTACAGATAAATCCAAGTTATCTGTAGGAGCCAAGAATACCCTATCTTTATGCGCATCCAACGAAAGTGCTATAACCTCCATAGCATCTTCATGTAATTTTGTTACTTTAGTCCACTGAAATCTATGTTATCCAGAATTGTTTCATCGATAGTTATAGGAGTTTCCGATATAGGAGTTAAACAATCTATACATCTAGAATTTACACACCATACTTCTCTATCATATAATGGTGTTCTATAAATTTCCCATGGTGCAAATATAGATGCAACCGTATAACAGTATATATGCAAGAAGTTTATTTTGTAATGTGCCCCGGCAATTCTGTTAACAAAGATGTTAGTATCAGATTCTCCTTGAATATGTGTATATGAATTAAGCAATGTATTAGGAACGATTGATTCTTTATACCCAGGAAATCTAATATGATGTTGTACGGTTCCTGATCTTCTTTGGCCAACAAATGGTGAAAATGTTGATAATTCGACATCAGTATATTGCTTTACAAGAACTTCTATCAGTCTATATACATTGCTCACTAGATGTTCATGAGTATATGGACATTCACCCTGCTTATTAGTCCAAGATGCTAACTCGATTATATTTCTCAGCTTTGTTAACAATACATCTTTTTCGACAAATGACATACTGGGTTCTATAGTACCTGTCCTTGTTGTATATCCTATTAATGGTGGATAGACCCCACATCCATAATGAGGTCTTAAGTCCTCGCATACAGTTTGCGCAGATTGAGAGATATGAAATGTAAAGTGTGATTCTACAGCATGTTTATCTTGAGCTCCTAATTCTGGTGTAGTTAAATACACTTGATGTTGTAAAGGTGGCATAGTTACAGTTTCTACTTTCTTTCCCCAGGATAGTTCTCGAATGTTATTAGCTATAGTCCCTGGACATCCCGAGTCAGTTATCAGATATGCGTAACTGAGTCCTTTTATTTTTCCCTTAAGAACATTTTTCCTCCATTCTTGTAATTTCAAATCTTGTTTTAATAGCCGCCTTAGATACCGTCTAGCTATTGTTGGGCTAGATCCTAATATTAACACTTGTAATATACTCCTAGCAGTTTCAAATTTAGCTAATAGTTCTGCTAACACTCCTTTTGGACAACAAGCATATAATGCTGCAAATATTCTTGCTGGAAGGAAATTGCTTGAGTCCAAACATCGTATGAACTCTTGCGATGATACAGATGTTGCAGCTTTTATGAGATTTTTGATATCTTCATTTTTGGTAATTTTTGCAACATGGGTTCTATAAAATTCCGGAGTAATGATGATGGCAACATAGGCATTAATGTTCCTATAGCATAAGGGTCTCGATAAACCCTCTCTAAGGTTTTTGGGGTTTGTGTTGGTATTATACAAAATTTCATCATACATTCTGCTAATATAGGATTGAATTTCTTTAGGTACTGAATAAGGCCAATGAAAGGAGATAAAAGGTCGGATTCAGCACGGACATACATATTGTGGTGGTATATATTAGGAAATCCTGCTGCAAGACTAGGTATCAACGATAACGCAAGATATTCAAGATGACTTAAATCGATGTATACAGGATGTTGTGTCATAATAATACATCCAATACAATCCGGTCATTTCTGAAGGTAAAATGGATGATGAAACTTTGCATGCTGAATGAGCGTTACTATAAGTTGATGCAATCATATCATCTATATACGGGAGAAATGCGTTGTTATATCCATGTACTTTTTGGATTTTTCTTAATGTTTGTGTTAACATGACATTACCTATAGAGGTCTCTTTAGAGAACGCGAAATATCGTAAAGACTCGTAGCTCTCTTCTATTTTGATCTTATGACCTAATCATTGTTCAAGTGCCTTAGTGTGTTTAGGTAAGCATATAGCTATTCTCAAGTCATCACCTTTGCATAGAGCATGATATTTGAGATTTAAAGGATCTAATGCAGTCTTAATTTGTGCAAGATAAGTGATAACCCATGTATCTTGATTTAATGCTTCTATACCACCATCTTGTCCATCCCAGGCGTAAGTAACCTCTTCATCTGGTACATACACTAACGTATTCTGGAACGCCATATGTGTTTTTCCGAAAATATTTACATCAAATATTTTGTCAAGAGTACATGTGTCATTATATCATCAACTGTTTCTCTACGGAAATGATTATTCCAATAGGATGCATCTACGACAATATACATTATATAATGATCTTTGTATGCTAAAGATAACCGTCTGAAGGATACAAGTCGTCGTGTGAGTTCTAATTCTGACAATGTCATAGCTTGTTCATCACTATACAATTCTAGAAAATTTTATCTAGCACAGATGGTGTTCCATATAATTCTTTAATCTGCAAAGAGTAAGGGTGCGTCCAAATATTGAGCGGCAAGAGCGCGGCAGCAACACGCGGCATAGTTCAGTCAGTTTGAACCTTAACTACAATGAAGACGTGTATCAGTGTTTTAGCTCTGCTTATTATTCGAAAATTGCGGAGAAGAATTAAAAAAAAACATATCAAAATAAGAACATGCTGGATGAAACCACTTTACCAGCGGAGGACACAGAATTTGGAGTCAATTAATTACGAAATTCATTTTAAAACACCACAGTTTTTAAGAGTGTCCTTGGAAGCATTTGAACATTTACATAGCTTGATTGAGCCTTTTATCAAGAAAAAGGATACTCATTGGCGTGACGCAATCTCAACAAAAGAGAGACTTGCGATAACTTTGCGATATTTAGCAACAGGAGACGCATATTCTAATTTGCAATATGTGTTCTGTGTATCAAAGCAAACAATATCAACATTTGTTCCCGAAGTGTGTGACGCTATAGTGAAAGCCCTTAAAGAGATGGTAAAGGTAAAAAAAAGTTATTTGTTTTAATATTTTTTATTAAGTATTACACAATAATAATAAAAAAACAAATAAGACAGTTTTATGCATCCAGATCGCGAATTAGCTGGGTCAATCCGGATTCATTACCAGTACTATTAGATGGTGATGAGTCGGAGAGATCAGTCAATTGTACTGTGGAGTACCCTGGTCTCCTTTCTTCATAGTAATGTGTTGTCCGTTGATTTAGCAGTGCCATATCAGCCTCGAATATAATATTATTAATTGAATGTTTAACCTGTGCCAGTGTAAATGGGTCATATTTTTTTAACTCGGACGCAATATGCATACCAAAAGCAGTATTTGGATCATTAGTTACATCGTTTTGGTTACGAATGAATTCCATGGCCTCTTCTATCATTTGATTCTCCGCATCATTAATATTAGTATCTTCATTTTTGCGCTTTGCTGGTAGTCTTTTTCCTACTTTATCAGATGCACTTGATGATGCACTATTTTCTGTGGCCTCTTTGATATTCTTATCCGCATTGACAGACGGTCCACCACAGTTCTGTAACATAAAAAAAGCTTTTATGATTCCTCACAAAAATTCGATATTTTTCAGTTACCAAACACAGAAGAAGAATGGCGTGCAGTTTCTGAAGAATTCGAACAAAAGTGGAATTTTCCTCATGCTATTGGTGCTTTGGACGGCAAACACGTCATTATTCAAGCTCCACATCGAAGTGGCACGGAATATTTCAATTATAAAAAGTTTTTTAGTATTATTCTACTCGCATTTGTAGACGCAAATTACAACTTTATGTATGTCAATGTAGGCTGCCAAGGACGAATATCAGACGGAGGGGTTTTCAAAAGTTCTCAATTATACCGGAGCCTAGAAAATGATCAACTTCATGTGCCAGCACCAGAAATTTTAAATATAACCTATGTAACGAAAATACCGTTTGTGATATTAGGGGATCAAGCATTTGCGTTGAATAAATACACGATGACACCTTTTTCAGGAATCCATGCGAACGGTTCAAAAGAAAGGATTTTCAACTATAGGTTATCAAGAGCACGTCGAGTAGTCGAAAATGCTTTTGGGATAATGTCATCAAAATTTAGAGTTTTGAGAAAAGCGATACTTTTAAAACCAAGTTCAGCCAAAAAAGTAGTATTAGCAACTGTTTACTTGCATAATTTTCTACGCAGAGATAACTTACTTAAGTGCGCTGAAAGGCCAGTGAATCAAGGAGTAACTGCCCCACAAAGCAAATTTTCGGGTACCTCGCCCACAGACATTCGTAATTTCTTAGCAAGATATTTTGTAACAAATGGGTCGATACCATGGCAGGATAATTATTAATTATTCATTTTTGTACAAAATAATTACTTATATAGATACATACCATTGTATCAGATGTGTCTATAGGATTATTCTTGTCACGTAAAAAGTTAAAAGCCTCGTAAGCAAACCATTTTGACTTGTTCGACTGATTTCTACCTGTAAAATAATGATAAGCTTTAGATATTGTATTATTTGGCATTTGATTTAGATATAAATAAATATGCTGGGACATAACACACAGCGCCATCTAGTTCCAAACTAAGCAACGAGGCTTGTGTCATGGATACTAGACAATTGATAGAATACTTATTATACTTTTTTTTTGTAAATAAATACACATAATACATAGTAATACCCAGACTCAAGACAAACATTCATTTTAAATGAAATAAATGTTTGTCTTGCGCGGGAATCGAACCCACACCCATCGGCACAGCAGGTAGGGTCACTACCGACGGCGCCAACCAGGCAGTCGCAGATATATGTATAATAAAAATTATTAAATTGTATAATTTACTAGCTGACCCGCCAAACGTTGTTTTGCCTTATAAAATATTTCTAGAAAATAGATAGTAGCCGATTCTCAGACCTACTGAATACGCATATAAAATTTGGTAAAAATCGGTAAAGCCGTTTCGGAGGAGTACGGTAACAAACATTGTGACACGGAAATTTTATATATTTGATTTATTTAACAACAGATAATACATAGAACATAGATACATAGAGAATAACAAATTGTCATTTAATGTCATTTTTAATCCTAAAAAGAGAATAAAACTTACCTGATCCGGTCACATTTCTTTCCTTTTCTCTATTCCTTTAAACTTAACTTAACTGAACTTAAAAGACTTTTAATTTTAGCCTTTAAATACTTTTTTGGCAATTCAAAGTTTTTGGCTATTTCGTCCCAAAGGTCTTCGCGTTTATTTTTATTAAAATATTCTTTATGCTGAGGATTCCATAACTCGTTAAATGAGCTATATAATTCAATCAGTCTAATAGATGTTTCATTGTCCATTTTTGCGAAGCGCAAACACGTCCAGACCCGATTACCGACGAACAATACTGAGCAATGTGAGCGCACACGGCTGCCGCGCGCGGCAACCGTCCAATCACAGCGCGGCACGCCGCGCGCGGCAGCCGCGCACACTTGCCGCTTAATGTTTGGACGCACCTTTAGGATCTAAATTTCTAGCCCAAGCATTGTGTATAGCAGGATGAACTCTAGGATTTGTTAAGTGACACGGAGGCCATCGTCTATCTCTGAGTATGGAATTCCTGATATAATTGATCTTAATATGACATTCACATTTAGTTAATGTAATGCGATCAAGAGTGTATTGTTCATTGACCTTTTTGTATAGAGTTTTAGCCCCTGAATGCATATCGACTAACGGATGACCTGTTATTTTGCTCAAGCATGATAGCTCATGCATAGTTGGTATGTCAACTTTATTCAAGATTGATCTTAGTTTAGATGTTTCATAAGAAAATCCACACGAAAGATAAAGTTCTTCTGTTAATGCATCATAAAACTCTTTGTTGTCCCATGAGTCTACAAGTCTCAAAGTCTCTCCGGTAACTAAAG
The DNA here is from genome assembly GCA_949316135.1 of Choreutis nemorana. Lineage (NCBI taxonomy): Eukaryota > Metazoa > Arthropoda > Insecta > Lepidoptera > Choreutidae > Choreutis > Choreutis nemorana. Next base: position 4,726,841 of record OX438618.1, read on the forward strand.
ATTCTAACGACTTGACAAGGGTGTAATATTTGTTTTGGTATTTGATATCAAGTTTACATAATTCTTTTATAAGGTCAATAGTCGTGTTATAAGTCTCAGGATGCATAGATGATAATGAGCCTACACGGGTACATAATAAGACAGATATGAGATCACATACTTTGTTATGGAACATTAGAAGATACGGACGTGGCATCACATACGTTTTGTTACCAAACATAGTGATAACACATAATCTTGATGACCATCCAAATCTCAGTTGTAAAGTCTCATCGTGCCAATAATTGATCTTTCCACATTCTAGTCTAAATTCTTCCTCAGTCTTATTAGTTCTTCTAATCCCTTGTAGTAATCCTAACTTTTCAATCATTACTGCAAGCTTTGTAGCAGCAATAGTTAATTTCTTAATGATATCATCAGGAGAATCTATCAGGAGAAGTTGATTTTAGAGCCGACTCTAAATTAGTTTTTAAAGCTGTATGATCAGGAAGATTACTATTATGAGTCATATAACTGTTCTGTATAATGACGTTGTCTATGACGAGGGACCACATTTTGTCAATGCTTCCACAGTCTTCTTTATTCCATCTTCTAGCGCTCTCAGTGCTATTAAGAACCCACGATAACCATCGCGCATAGATGGCATGATCCAGTAGTATGTCAAAAGGATAGGTAACCTCTAATGAGAATATCATCTTGTGTTAGTTTATCTTGTTGCAATCTAGTGATGAAGTTTGTTATTTGTGATGATCTAATTGCAGTGTCAACTTTCTATCGTTAACTAATGCTTCTGTTGACTGTAATGTCATTTGACGTTGGCTTTCAAAAATAGGACAGACATTCTTGAATCTAGAGTAAGAGCCCATTATACATAGCATCTTCATGTAATTTTGTTACTTTAGTCCACTGAAATCTATGTTATCCAGAATTGTTTCATCGATAGTTATAGGAGTTTCCGATATAGGAGTTAAACAATCTATACATCTAGAATTTACACACCATACTTCTCTATCATATAATGGTGTTCTATAAATTTCCCATGGTGCAAATATAGATGCAACCGTATAACAGTATATATGCAAGAAGTTTATTTTGTAATGTGCCCCGGCAATTCTGTTAACAAAGATGTTAGTATCAGATTCTCCTTGAATATGTGTATATGAATTAAGCAATGTATTAGGAACGATTGATTCTTTATACCCAGGAAATCTAATATGATGTTGTACGGTTCCTGATCTTCTTTGGCCAACAAATGGTGAAAATGTTGATAATTCGACATCAGTATATTGCTTTACAAGAACTTCTATCAGTCTATATACATTGCTCACTAGATGTTCATGAGTATATGGACATTCACCCTGCTTATTAGTCCAAGATGCTAACTCGATTATATTTCTCAGCTTTGTTAACAATACATCTTTTTCGACAAATGACATACTGGGTTCTATAGTACCTGTCCTTGTTGTATATCCTATTAATGGTGGATAGACCCCACATCCATAATGAGGTCTTAAGTCCTCGCATACAGTTTGCGCAGATTGAGAGATATGAAATGTAAAGTGTGATTCTACAGCATGTTTATCTTGAGCTCCTAATTCTGGTGTAGTTAAATACACTTGATGTTGTAAAGGTGGCATAGTTACAGTTTCTACTTTCTTTCCCCAGGATAGTTCTCGAATGTTATTAGCTATAGTCCCTGGACATCCCGAGTCAGTTATCAGATATGCGTAACTGAGTCCTTTTATTTTTCCCTTAAGAACATTTTTCCTCCATTCTTGTAATTTCAAATCTTGTTTTAATAGCCGCCTTAGATACCGTCTAGCTATTGTTGGGCTAGATCCTAATATTAACACTTGTAATATACTCCTAGCAGTTTCAAATTTAGCTAATAGTTCTGCTAACACTCCTTTTGGACAACAAGCATATAATGCTGCAAATATTCTTGCTGGAAGGAAATTGCTTGAGTCCAAACATCGTATGAACTCTTGCGATGATACAGATGTTGCAGCTTTTATGAGATTTTTGATATCTTCATTTTTGGTAATTTTTGCAACATGGGTTCTATAAAATTCCGGAGTAATGATGATGGCAACATAGGCATTAATGTTCCTATAGCATAAGGGTCTCGATAAACCCTCTCTAAGGTTTTTGGGGTTTGTGTTGGTATTATACAAAATTTCATCATACATTCTGCTAATATAGGATTGAATTTCTTTAGGTACTGAATAAGGCCAATGAAAGGAGATAAAAGGTCGGATTCAGCACGGACATACATATTGTGGTGGTATATAATAGGAAATCCTGCTGCAAGACTAGGTATCAACGATAACGCAAGATATTCAAGATGACTTAAATCGATGTATACAGGATGTTGTGTCATAATAATACATCCAATACAATCCGGTCATTTCTGAAGGTAAAATGGATGATGAAACTTTGCATGCTGAATGAGCGTTACTATAAGTTGATGCAATCATATCATCTATATACGGGAGAAATGCGTTGTTATATCCATGTACTTTTTGGATTTTTCTTAATGTTTGTGTTAACATGACATTACCTATAGAGGTCTCTTTAGAGAACGCGAAATATCGTAAAGACTCGTAGCTCTCTTCTATTTTGATCTTATGACCTAATCATTGTTCAAGTGCCTTAGTGTGTTTAGGTAAGCATATAGCTATTCTCAAGTCATCACCTTTGCATAGAGCATGATATTTGAGATTTAAAGGATCTAATGCAGTCTTAATTTGTGCAAGATAAGTGATAACCCATGTATCTTGATTTAATGCTTCTATACCACCATCTTGTCCATCCCAGGCGTAAGTAACCTCTTCATCTGGTACATACACTAACGTATTCTGGAACGCCATATGTGTTTTTCCGAAAATATTTACATCAAATATTTTGTCAAGAGTACATGTGTCATTATATCATCAACTGTTTCTCTACGGAAATGATTATTCCAATAGGATGCATCTACGACAATATACATTATATAATGATCTTTGTATGCTAAAGATAACCGTCTGAAGGATACAAGTCGTCGTGTGAGTTCTAATTCTGACAATGTCATAGCTTGTTCATCACTATACAATTCTAGAAAATTTTATCTAGCACAGATGGTGTTCCATATAATTCTTTAATCTGCAAAGAGTAAGGGTGCGTCCAAATATTGAGCGGCAAGAGCGCGGCAGCAACACGCGGCATAGTTCAGTCAGTTTGAACCTTAACTACAATGAAGACGTGTATCAGTGTTTTAGCTCTGCTTATTATTCGAAAATTGCGGAGAAGAATTAAAAAAAAACATATCAAAATAAGAACATGCTGGATGAAACCACTTTACCAGCGGAGGACACAGAATTTGGAGTCAATTAATTACGAAATTCATTTTAAAACACCACAGTTTTTAAGAGTGTCCTTGGAAGCATTTGAACATTTACATAGCTTGATTGAGCCTTTTATCAAGAAAAAGGATACTCATTGGCGTGACGCAATCTCAACAAAAGAGAGACTTGCGATAACTTTGCGATATTTAGCAACAGGAGACGCATATTCTAATTTGCAATATGTGTTCTGTGTATCAAAGCAAACAATATCAACATTTGTTCCCGAAGTGTGTGACGCTATAGTGAAAGCCCTTAAAGAGATGGTAAAGGTAAAAAAAAGTTATTTGTTTTAATATTTTTTATTAAGTATTACACAATAATAATAAAAAAACAAATAAGACAGTTTTATGCATCCAGATCGCGAATTAGCTGGGTCAATCCGGATTCATTACCAGTACTATTAGATGGTGATGAGTCGGAGAGATCAGTCAATTGTACTGTGGAGTACCCTGGTCTCCTTTCTTCATAGTAATGTGTTGTCCGTTGATTTAGCAGTGCCATATCAGCCTCGAATATAATATTATTAATTGAATGTTTAACCTGTGCCAGTGTAAATGGGTCATATTTTTTTAACTCGGACGCAATATGCATACCAAAAGCAGTATTTGGATCATTAGTTACATCGTTTTGGTTACGAATGAATTCCATGGCCTCTTCTATCATTTGATTCTCCGCATCATTAATATTAGTATCTTCATTTTTGCGCTTTGCTGGTAGTCTTTTTCCTACTTTATCAGATGCACTTGATGATGCACTATTTTCTGTGGCCTCTTTGATATTCTTATCCGCATTGACAGACGGTCCACCACAGTTCTGTAACATAAAAAAAGCTTTTATGATTCCTCACAAAAATTCGATATTTTTCAGTTACCAAACACAGAAGAAGAATGGCGTGCAGTTTCTGAAGAATTCGAACAAAAGTGGAATTTTCCTCATGCTATTGGTGCTTTGGACGGCAAACACGTCATTATTCAAGCTCCACATCGAAGTGGCACGGAATATTTCAATTATAAAAAGTTTTTTAGTATTATTCTACTCGCATTTGTAGACGCAAATTACAACTTTATGTATGTCAATGTAGGCTGCCAAGGACGAATATCAGACGGAGGGGTTTTCAAAAGTTCTCAATTATACCGGAGCCTAGAAAATGATCAACTTCATGTGCCAGCACCAGAAATTTTAAATATAACCTATGTAACGAAAATACCGTTTGTGATATTAGGGGATCAAGCATTTGCGTTGAATAAATACACGATGACACCTTTTTCAGGAATCCATGCGAACGGTTCAAAAGAAAGGATTTTCAACTATAGGTTATCAAGAGCACGTCGAGTAGTCGAAAATGCTTTTGGGATAATGTCATCAAAATTTAGAGTTTTGAGAAAAGCGATACTTTTAAAACCAAGTTCAGCCAAAAAAGTAGTATTAGCAACTGTTTACTTGCATAATTTTCTACGCAGAGATAACTTACTTAAGTGCGCTGAAAGGCCAGTGAATCAAGGAGTAACTGCCCCACAAAGCAAATTTTCGGGTACCTCGCCCACAGACATTCGTAATTTCTTAGCAAGATATTTTGTAACAAATGGGTCGATACCATGGCAGGATAATTATTAATTATTCATTTTTGTACAAAATAATTACTTATATAGATACATACCATTGTATCAGATGTGTCTATAGGATTATTCTTGTCACGTAAAAAGTTAAAAGCCTCGTAAGCAAACCATTTTGACTTGTTCGACTGATTTCTACCTGTAAAATAATGATAAGCTTTAGATATTGTATTATTTGGCATTTGATTTAGATATAAATAAATATGCTGGGACATAACACACAGCGCCATCTAGTTCCAAACTAAGCAACGAGGCTTGTGTCATGGATACTAGACAATTGATAGAATACTTATTATACTTTTTTTTTGTAAATAAATACACATAATACATAGTAATACCCAGACTCAAGACAAACATTCATTTTAAATGAAATAAATGTTTGTCTTGCGCGGGAATCGAACCCACACCCATCGGCACAGCAGGTAGGGTCACTACCGACGGCGCCAACCAGGCAGTCGCAGATATATGTATAATAAAAATTATTAAATTGTATAATTTACTAGCTGACCCGCCAAACGTTGTTTTGCCTTATAAAATATTTCTAGAAAATAGATAGTAGCCGATTCTCAGACCTACTGAATACGCATATAAAATTTGGTAAAAATCGGTAAAGCCGTTTCGGAGGAGTACGGTAACAAACATTGTGACACGGAAATTTTATATATTTGATTTATTTAACAACAGATAATACATAGAACATAGATACATAGAGAATAACAAATTGTCATTTAATGTCATTTTTAATCCTAAAAAGAGAATAAAACTTACCTGATCCGGTCACATTTCTTTCCTTTTCTCTATTCCTTTAAACTTAACTTAACTGAACTTAAAAGACTTTTAATTTTAGCCTTTAAATACTTTTTTGGCAATTCAAAGTTTTTGGCTATTTCGTCCCAAAGGTCTTCGCGTTTATTTTTATTAAAATATTCTTTATGCTGAGGATTCCATAACTCGTTAAATGAGCTATATAATTCAATCAGTCTAATAGATGTTTCATTGTCCATTTTTGCGAAGCGCAAACACGTCCAGACCCGATTACCGACGAACAATACTGAGCAATGTGAGCGCACACGGCTGCCGCGCGCGGCAACCGTCCAATCACAGCGCGGCACGCCGCGCGCGGCAGCCGCGCACACTTGCCGCTTAATGTTTGGACGCACCTTTAGGATCTAAATTTCTAGCCCAAGCATTGTGTATAGCAGGATGAACTCTAGGATTTGTTAAGTGACACGGAGGCCATCGTCTATCTCTGAGTATGGAATTCCTGATATAATTGATCTTAATATGACATTCACATTTAGTTAATGTAATGCGATCAAGAGTGTATTGTTCATTGACCTTTTTGTATAGAGTTTTAGCCCCTGAATGCATATCGACTAACGGATGACCTGTTATTTTGCTCAAGCATGATAGCTCATGCATAGTTGGTATGTCAACTTTATTCAAGATTGATCTTAGTTTAGATGTTTCATAAGAAAATCCACACGAAAGATAAAGTTCTTCTGTTAATGCATCATAAAACTCTTTGTTGTCCCATGAGTCTACAAGTCTCAAAGTCTCTCCGGTAACTAAAGATTCTAACGACTTGACAAGGGTGTAATATTTGTTTTGGTATTTGATATCAAGTTTACATAATTCTTTTATAAGGTCAATAGTCGTGTTATAAGTCTCAGGATGCATAGATGATAATGAGCCTACACGGGTACATAATAAGACAGATATGAGATCACATACTTTGTTATGGAACATTAGAAGATACGGACGTGGCATCACATACGTTTTGTTACCAAACATAGTGATAACACATAATCTTGATGACCATCCAAATCTCAGTTGTAAAGTCTCATCGTGCCAATAATTGATCTTTCCACATTCTAGTCTAAATTCTTCCTCAGTCTTATTAGTTCTTCTAATCCCTTGTAGTAATCCTAACTTTTCAATCATTACTGCAAGCTTTGTAGCAGCAATAGTTAATTTCTTAATGATATCATCAGGAGAATCTATCAGGAGAAGTTGATTTTAGAGCCGACTCTAAATTAGTTTTTAAAGCTGTATGATCAGGAAGATTACTATTATGAGTCATATAACTGTTCTGTATAATGACGTTGTCTATGACGAGGGACCACATTTTGTCAATGCTTCCACAGTCTTCTTTATTCCATCTTCTAGCGCTCTCAGTGCTATTAAGAACCCACGATAACCATCGCGCATAGATGGCATGATCCAGTAGTATGTCAAAAGGATAGGTAACCTCTAATGAGAATATCATCTTGTGTTAGTTTATCTTGTTGCAATCTAGTGATGAAGTTTGTTATTTGTGATGATCTAATTGCAGTGTCAACTTTCTATCGTTAACTAATGCTTCTGTTGACTGTAATGTCATTTGACGTTGGCTTTCAAAAATAGGACAGACATTCTTGAATCTAGAGTAAGAGCCCATTATACATAGCATCTTCATGTAATTTTGTTACTTTAGTCCACTGAAATCTATGTTATCCAGAATTGTTTCATCGATAGTTATAGGAGTTTCCGATATAGGAGTTAAACAATCTATACATCTAGAATTTACACACCATACTTCTCTATCATATAATGGTGTTCTATAAATTTCCCATGGTGCAAATATAGATGCAACCGTATAACAGTATATATGCAAGAAGTTTATTTTGTAATGTGCCCCGGCAATTCTGTTAACAAAGATGTTAGTATCAGATTCTCCTTGAATATGTGTATATGAATTAAGCAATGTATTAGGAACGATTGATTCTTTATACCCAGGAAATCTAATATGATGTTGTACGGTTCCTGATCTTCTTTGGCCAACAAATGGTGAAAATGTTGATAATTCGACATCAGTATATTGCTTTACAAGAACTTCTATCAGTCTATATACATTGCTCACTAGATGTTCATGAGTATATGGACATTCACCCTGCTTATTAGTCCAAGATGCTAACTCGATTATATTTCTCAGCTTTGTTAACAATACATCTTTTTCGACAAATGACATACTGGGTTCTATAGTACCTGTCCTTGTTGTATATCCTATTAATGGTGGATAGACCCCACATCCATAATGAGGTCTTAAGTCCTCGCATACAGTTTGCGCAGATTGAGAGATATGAAATGTAAAGTGTGATTCTACAGCATGTTTATCTTGAGCTCCTAATTCTGGTGTAGTTAAATACACTTGATGTTGTAAAGGTGGCATAGTTACAGTTTCTACTTTCTTTCCCCAGGATAGTTCTCGAATGTTATTAGCTATAGTCCCTGGACATCCCGAGTCAGTTATCAGATATGCGTAACTGAGTCCTTTTATTTTTCCCTTAAGAACATTTTTCCTCCATTCTTGTAATTTCAAATCTTGTTTTAATAGCCGCCTTAGATACCGTCTAGCTATTGTTGGGCTAGATCCTAATATTAACACTTGTAATATACTCCTAGCAGTTTCAAATTTAGCTAATAGTTCTGCTAACACTCCTTTTGGACAACAAGCATATAATGCTGCAAATATTCTTGCTGGAAGGAAATTGCTTGAGTCCAAACATCGTATGAACTCTTGCGATGATACAGATGTTGCAGCTTTTATGAGATTTTTGATATCTTCATTTTTGGTAATTTTTGCAACATGGGTTCTATAAAATTCCGGAGTAATGATGATGGCAACATAGGCATTAATGTTCCTATAGCATAAGGGTCTCGATAAACCCTCTCTAAGGTTTTTGGGGTTTGTGTTGGTATTATACAAAATTTCATCATACATTCTGCTAATATAGGATTGAATTTCTTTAGGTACTGAATAAGGCCAATGAAAGGAGATAAAAGGTCGGATTCAGCACGGACATACATATTGTGGTGGTATATAATAGGAAATCCTGCTGCAAGACTAGGTATCAACGATAACGCAAGATATTCAAGATGACTTAAATCGATGTATACAGGATGTTGTGTCATAATAATACATCCAATACAATCCGGTCATTTCTGAAGGTAAAATGGATGATGAAACTTTGCATGCTGAATGAGCGTTACTATAAGTTGATGCAATCATATCATCTATATACGGGAGAAATGCGTTGTTATATCCATGTACTTTTTGGATTTTTCTTAATGTTTGTGTTAACATGACATTACCTATAGAGGTCTCTTTAGAGAACGCGAAATATCGTAAAGACTCGTAGCTCTCTTCTATTTTGATCTTATGACCTAATCATTGTTCAAGTGCCTTAGTGTGTTTAGGTAAGCATATAGCTATTCTCAAGTCATCACCTTTGCATAGAGCATGATATTTGAGATTTAAAGGATCTAATGCAGTCTTAATTTGTGCAAGATAAGTGATAACCCATGTATCTTGATTTAATGCTTCTATACCACCATCTTGTCCATCCCAGGCGTAAGTAACCTCTTCATCTGGTACATACACTAACGTATTCTGGAACGCCATATGTGTTTTTCCGAAAATATTTACATCAAATATTTTGTCAAGAGTACATGTGTCATTATATCATCAACTGTTTCTCTACGGAAATGATTATTCCAATAGGATGCATCTACGACAATATACATTATATAATGATCTTTGTATGCTAAAGATAACCGTCTGAAGGATACAAGTCGTCGTGTGAGTTCTAATTCTGACAATGTCATAGCTTGTTCATCACTATACAATTCTAGAAAATTTTATCTAGCACAGATGGTGTTCCATATAATTCTTTAATCTGCAAAGAGTAAGGGTGCGTCCAAATATTGAGCGGCAAGAGCGCGGCAGCAACACGCGGCATAGTTCAGTCAGTTTGAACCTTAACTACAATGAAGACGTGTATCAGTGTTTTAGCTCTGCTTATTATTCGAAAATTGCGGAGAAGAATTAAAAAAAAACATATCAAAATAAGAACATGCTGGATGAAACCACTTTACCAGCGGAGGACACAGAATTTGGAGTCAATTAATTACGAAATTCATTTTAAAACACCACAGTTTTTAAGAGTGTCCTTGGAAGCATTTGAACATTTACATAGCTTGATTGAGCCTTTTATCAAGAAAAAGGATACTCATTGGCGTGACGCAATCTCAACAAAAGAGAGACTTGCGATAACTTTGCGATATTTAGCAACAGGAGACGCATATTCTAATTTGCAATATGTGTTCTGTGTATCAAAGCAAACAATATCAACATTTGTTCCCGAAGTGTGTGACGCTATAGTGAAAGCCCTTAAAGAGATGGTAAAGGTAAAAAAAAGTTATTTGTTTTAATATTTTTTATTAAGTATTACACAATAATAATAAAAAAACAAATAAGACAGTTTTATGCATCCAGATCGCGAATTAGCTGGGTCAATCCGGATTCATTACCAGTACTATTAGATGGTGATGAGTCGGAGAGATCAGTCAATTGTACTGTGGAGTACCCTGGTCTCCTTTCTTCATAGTAATGTGTTGTCCGTTGATTTAGCAGTGCCATATCAGCCTCGAATATAATATTATTAATTGAATGTTTAACCTGTGCCAGTGTAAATGGGTCATATTTTTTTAACTCGGACGCAATATGCATACCAAAAGCAGTATTTGGATCATTAGTTACATCGTTTTGGTTACGAATGAATTCCATGGCCTCTTCTATCATTTGATTCTCCGCATCATTAATATTAGTATCTTCATTTTTGCGCTTTGCTGGTAGTCTTTTTCCTACTTTATCAGATGCACTTGATGATGCACTATTTTCTGTGGCCTCTTTGATATTCTTATCCGCATTGACAGACGGTCCACCACAGTTCTGTAACATAAAAAAAGCTTTTATGATTCCTCACAAAAATTCGATATTTTTCAGTTACCAAACACAGAAGAAGAATGGCGTGCAGTTTCTGAAGAATTCGAACAAAAGTGGAATTTTCCTCATGCTATTGGTGCTTTGGACGGCAAACACGTCATTATTCAAGCTCCACATCGAAGTGGCACGGAATATTTCAATTATAAAAAGTTTTTTAGTATTATTCTACTCGCATTTGTAGACGCAAATTACAACTTTATGTATGTCAATGTAGGCTGCCAAGGACGAATATCAGACGGAGGGGTTTTCAAAAGTTCTCAATTATACCGGAGCCTAGAAAATGATCAACTTCATGTGCCAGCACCAGAAATTTTAAATATAACCTATGTAACGAAAATACCGTTTGTGATATTAGGGGATCAAGCATTTGCGTTGAATAAATACACGATGACACCTTTTTCAGGAATCCATGCGAACGGTTCAAAAGAAAGGATTTTCAACTATAGGTTATCAAGAGCACGTCGAGTAGTCGAAAATGCTTTTGGGATAATGTCATCAAAATTTAGAGTTTTGAGAAAAGCGATACTTTTAAAACCAAGTTCAGCCAAAAAAGTAGTATTAGCAACTGTTTACTTGCATAATTTTCTACGCAGAGATAACTTACTTAAGTGCGCTGAAAGGCCAGTGAATCAAGGAGTAACTGCCCCACAAAGCAAATTTTCGGGTACCTCGCCCACAGACATTCGTAATTTCTTAGCAAGATATTTTGTAACAAATGGGTCGATACCATGGCAGGATAATTATTAATTATTCATTTTTGTACAAAATAATTACTTATATAGATACATACCATTGTATCAGATGTGTCTATAGGATTATTCTTGTCACGTAAAAAGTTAAAAGCCTCGTAAGCAAACCATTTTGACTTGTTCGACTGATTTCTACCTGTAAAATAATGATAAGCTTTAGATATTGTATTATTTGGCATTTGATTTAGATATAAATAAATATGCTGGGACATAACACACAGCGCCATCTAGTTCCAAACTAAGCAACGAGGCTTGTGTCATGGATACTAGACAATTGATAGAATACTTATTATACTTTTTTTTTGTAAATAAATACACATAATACATAGTAATACCCAGACTCAAGACAAACATTCATTTTAAATGAAATAAATGTTTGTCTTGCGCGGGAATCGAACCCACACCCATCGGCACAGCAGGTAGGGTCACTACCGACGGCGCCAACCAGGCAGTCGCAGATATATGTATAATAAAAATTATTAAATTGTATAATTTACTAGCTGACCCGCCAAACGTTGTTTTGCCTTATAAAATATTTCTAGAAAATAGATAGTAGCCGATTCTCAGACCTACTGAATACGCATATAAAATTTGGTAAAAATCGGTAAAGCCGTTTCGGAGGAG
>OX438618.1:7844239-7871845 GCA_949316135.1 Choreutis nemorana
ATTAGGTCCATTGGCGAAATTATCCAGGCGAATTTGAACCACTCCGCCGGGTCACAAGACCTGTTGATTCAGTCAATGGCGGAGTGGGGGGTGGACCTGGCTCTGGTTTCGGAGCCGTACTGCATCCCGTCATCCCCTAAGTGGTATGGGGATACGGACGGGATTGCAGCGGTGGTGGGCGTGGGCACGAGTGCCGCTCCCCCCCTCTCTCTGAGGGAGAGAGGGCCGGGGTATGTGGCCGTGCAGTGGGGCCGAATGGTGGTGGTGGCCGCCTATTTCTCGCCCAACCGCAGCAGAGCCGAGTTCGAGAGGTTCTTGGCTGCGGTTGAGGGAGTGGTTCGGCGGGCGGCCCCACTCCCGGTGTTGGTGGGGGGGGACCTCAATGCCAAGCACACGGCTTGGGGGTCCCCTCACAACAACGTGATGGGTGAGGATCTGGTGGACTGGGTCTACTCCTTGGACCTCCAGATCCTCAACAGGGGTTCGGTCCCAACGTGTGTGAGGTGGCAGGGTGAGTCGGTTGTGGACGTCTCCTTTGCCACCTCGTCACTCGCCGCCCGGGTCCGGGACTGGCGGGTGATGCAGGGCACGGAGACCCTATCGGACCACCGGTATGTCCGATACGCGGTCTCTGTGGCGGGTCCGGGGGCCCCAGTTCACCTGGGCCCCGAAGCGAGTGCTCCCTCATCTTTTCCGAGGTGGGCACTCGCAAAGCTCCGACGGGAGGTGGCCGAGGAGGCAGCCATCTTCCGCTCCTGGTCGGAGCCACCGGCGGAGCTGGAGGGGGACGCCGACGGCATGGCGGCACTCTTCGCGGACGACCTGGAAGTCGTCTGCAACGCCGCCATGCCTCAATCTCGCGGTCGTCCAAGTCGGCGGGAGGTGTATTGGTGGTCGCAGGAGATCTCCGGCCTGAGGGCTACCACTCTCGCCGCCCGGCGCGCCTACTTGCGGTGTAGACGTAGGCGCGCCCAGAGGGACCCCGACGTGGAGGCCGAGCTCCGCCGGGTCTTCAGGGAGGCCCAGAAGCTCCTGCGATGTGCCATCAGCAGGAGCAAGGGGGAGGCGGCGGAGAGGTTCCTAGCTCTCCTCGACGCCGACCCCTGGGGGAGGCCGTTCAGGGTCGTGCGGGGCAAGTTTCTTGAGGCTGCCCCGCCGACATCCTGCATGGAGCCGGGCCTCCTGCGAGGTGTCCTGGTGTCTCTTTTTCCAGACCCAGGACACTTCGTACCTCCCAGATCGGCCCTTCCCAGGGTGGCCACCCCGGAGGTGTGGACCGAGGGGCCTCCGGTCACGGATGCGGAGTTTGATCGTGGAAGAGATCGGCTCCGCTCCAAAAGGAAGGCCCCGGGACCGGACGGGGTCCCCTCAAAGGTGGCTGCCCTGGCGTTGGGGCCATTGGAGGAGCGGTTCCGCGCGGTGCTTAACACCTGCATCGCGACGGGCCGCTTCCCCAAGAGATGGAGAGTCGGGAAGCTTTGCCTCCTCCGCAAAAGCGGCCGCTCTCCCGACTCCCCATCGGGGTATCGACCGGTGGTGCTGCTGGATGAGGCCGGGAAGTTTTTCGAGAAGATCATAGCTTCCCGAATCCTGCAGCACCTCGAAAGCCAGGGGCCGGACCTGGCCGAGGTCCAGTTCGGCTTTCGGACCGGTCGGTCCACGGTGGACGCGGTGGCTGGCCTCAAGAGGTGGACTGAGGCGGCTACAGCACGAGGGGAGGCTGTTATCGCGGTGTCGCTGGACATCGCGAACGCTTTTAACAGCCTTCCCCATGAGTGCATAGAGGCGGCACTCGAATTTCACGGAGTGCCCCTCTACCTCCGAGCCTTAGTGGAGGACTACCTTCGCGAGAGGGTGGTCCTTTACGAGGATGGCCGGGGGCGCGTCCAGTCGTGGTCGATGGCGGCAGGTGTACCCCAGGGGTCCGTGTTGGGACCCCTACTATGGAACTTGGGGTACAACTGGGTTCTGCGAGGCGAGCTCTTGCCGCGAACGGAGGTCGTCTGTTTCGCGGACGACACTCTGGTCGCTGCAAGGGCTCGCGACTGGAGGGATGCGGTCCACCTTGCGTCGGTCGGCACTTCGCTTGTCGTCCGGCGCATCCGCATGCTGGGGCTGGAGGTGGCTCTCGCTAAAACGGGAGCCATGGCGTTCCATGGCCCCAGACGCAGAACCCCTCCGGGGCTCCGGGTCCGAGTGGAGGGGGTCCATGTTCCGGTCGAGGTGCGTATGAAGTACCTCGGCTTGATTTTGGATCCCCGGTGGAGTTTCGAGGAGCATTTTAAGCTCCTGGCTCCCCGGCTCTGCGCTGCCGCCGCCGCCCTCGGACGGGTCCTCCCAAACGTGGGGGGGCCCAATGCATCGTGCCGTCGGCTGTACCAGAATGTGGTACGGTCGATGGCGCTATACGGAGCCCCGGTATGGGCCGAGTGCCTCACCCCCCGCACAAGGGCCCTCTTGCGCCAACCGCAGAGGGTCATCGCGACCCGGACCGTGCGAGCGTATCGCACGGTCGGACACGAGGCGTCCTGCGTCCTTGCAGGTACGCCTCCATGGGAGCTCGAGGCCCTGGTTCTGTCCAGGGTCCATCGGGCTAGGGTCGCCGCACGACTGCGGGGGGAGCGTCCCGTTCTCGAGGAGGTGAGACGGGTGCGCACCCTGGCGAAACGGGAGGCCGTTAGCCAGTGGGGAGAGGCACTCATGGCCCCGCGTGCCGGCCACCGGACGGTAGAGGCAATCCGTCCGGTGTTGGAGGAGTGGGTTGGGCGCCGGCACGGCAGCCTCACCTATCGCCTTGTGCAGGTACTGACCGGACACGGATGTTTCGGTCACTACCTGCACAGGATCGCCCGGCGGGAGGAGTCACCGCGGTGTCATCATTGTGACGCCAATGATGACACAGCCGAGCATACGCTCTGCGTGTGCCCGGCCTGGCGATCTGAGCGCCGCATTCTTAGTACGGCGCTCGGCGGAGGTGTCCTTTCGCTCCCAGCCATGGTCAGGGCCATGGTTGGGAGCCAAGGGATCTGGGAGGCTGCGGTCTCCTTCTGCGAGAGCGTAATCTCGCAGAAGGAGGCAGCGGAGAGGGAGCGGGAGGGGGATGCTCTAGCCGCTCCTCTTCGGCGTAGGCGGACGGGCCGTCGTAGGCGGGCACATGTTCGCCCGCCTTAGGTCCGGTAAGAGCGGCCTGCACACGGGGGCTAGCCTCCCCGTGTGCATTGCACAGGCCGCCCCGTCTGGGGGGATGTTCCGTGTCCGGGCATCTCCTCCACTGGCGTGAACCCCGGCATAAGGCCGGGAGGCCCTGGGGGGGGTTTGGAGAATTGCTCTGCGGATCCCAAACTCTCCCCCGACTCAAAAGGGCTTGATGGACACCGGAGAGGTTTAGTGGGTATTCCCGGCTTGCCGGGTGAGCCCCACACACGCCTGTCGCTTGGCTAGCGGCAGGCATGGTGCGTAAATGCATTCCTCTTCGACAAAAAAAAAAAAAAAAAAAAAAAAAAAAGGTTAGGTTAGGTTAGGTTAGGTTAGGTTAGGTTAGGTTAGGTTAGGTTAGGTTAGGTTAGGTTAGGTTAGGTTAGGTTAGGTTAGGTTAGGTTCCCCCCCGATGTGCTGTCACCTTGTCGAGGTGGGGGGGCTTGAAGGTTCCGTTGATCCTCCAAGGCTATGCCGGCAGAGTTACTCATACCGGATTGGCTTGGAGGGGAGGGGCTGGACCAAGAACAGCACAGCTTCGGCGGGGCCCTTCATGGGCCTGTCAGGCGAGGTGGGCGCGCCTAACCGGGAGGTTCCGGGCGCGCTGACGGGAGAGCGCACTCCCGAAAAAAGCGACGACGATGTGGAGTCATCGGAGTACGTTTATCATGGAGAGGCCTATTAAGAAAATAAGTCCCCAGGCGGGTCCCAGTAATGGGGAATCCCGTCCATCCGCTACGGCGGGTGGCTGCTCTATGTACTATGGGGAGAGCATTAATAGCCTCGGAGGTCAGCTGGTAGCTGGCCCCCGTGAACAACGACCTGGCTTTCAACTGGACAATGCTTTTGCACACGGTACTAGTACCGACAAACTGGCGGGCGGTGTGGTCTCCCTGAAGGAGGTCACACCTTCCAACGACAATGGCAAGGAAAAGGAATGTCTGTGGGGTGGTTCGGAGTCGGACGCCGGTCTGGCTTTAGCCGCATCGAAGACATCGAAGGCTTCTAAAACCTCAAAGGTGTCAAGGCCTAAGAGGGTTGCACGAAGGAAGGAGTGTGAACCGGATATGCGTTCCTCCGACTCTGGTTCGGATGGGGGAAGGGTTTCACCCTTCAACCCACCTCTAGAACCATCACAGGTCAAGAGGCCGAGGGGTCGCCCGCCCACAACGGGGCAATATGTTGGGCTAGCCCAAGCCAAGGCGCAGCTCAATGCTGAAAAGGCGGAGCAACTGCGCCTGCAGGCTGAGGAGGAGGTGCTGGGCAGAACCCAGAAACTGAAGGATGCGGCGGCCAGCCTGCACCGTCCAGTGGCTAGCTCTGTACCACAGGCGGGGGACCCGGACTTGTCTGCGACCTTAGAGAAGGTAGTGATGGACTCGCTAGACATTATTAAAATGGTGGCTACCAAGTCCAGCAACCTTAAAGGAGGGTATGTGCGATCCTTGAAAGAGGCGGCTGAATCAATTAAGGGTGCAGTTGCTGAAATGAGAGCGCGCTCGATGACAGAGGAGGTCAAGAAGCTTGAGGAGGCTAATGCTCGGCTCAGTAGCCAGCTTGTGGAGATAAGGCGCGAGATGGAGGAGCTTCGCAAGCAGGCTTCGTCACAACGCGAGGCGCCGAATCTCCGGCAGATGATAGACGAAGTCTCAGCGTCAAATATGCAGCAGCTCCGGTTGCTGCTGGATGCGAGACTCGAAGCAATAGAGCGTCGATTGCTGTCGGAGCCTGCTACAACGGCGGAGGTGGATCGTGTGGAGATACCTCTCCAACCTCCTTCAGAATCTGCAGCGTCATCTCAGATTCGCCCTCAGGGGAGAAAGTCTGGACGAGGAAAGACGGATGAGGAACAGAAGAAGAAAAAGCAAGGGAAGGAAAAGAAGAAGAAAAAGAACATGGCCGCTGCAGAGGCAGCTTCTTCTAGGACCACCGAAAGAAACGACCATACATATACGGAGTTGGCACCGCCCGCAGAGAATGCAACGTGGAGTGCTGTAGTGAAGCGTGGAACTAAGAAGAGTGGGCAGGCGAGCCTTCCCAAGCCTGCCAGTCAGGCTAAGCCCGCTGCTTCTAAGAAGTCCAACGCCCAGTTGATGGGGACGCTAAGACGGAGGCTCCGAGAACCACGTACTGCAGCAGTAGCGATCACTCTGCTACCAGGCGCGGAGGAGAAAGGGGCCACGTATGAGAAGATCTTTGCACAAGCTAGGCAGGCCATCCGTATCGGCGATCTCGGTATCGAAGCGATGCGCTTCCGAAGCGGGGTTACAGGGTCTAAGATCTTCGAAATCTCAGGTGATGCGGCTCCCGAAAAGGCCAGCGCCTTGGCCGAAAAGATGAAGGAGGTTCTCAGTGCTGATGTCGTTCGTGTCCACCGGCCTATAAAAAGGATTGACGTCAGGGTAACCCAGTTTGATGACTCCGTTACGACTGAAGAGATCGTAAGGGCTGTTGCGGCACAGGGTGGGTGTGCTCCTGATGAGGTCAAGGCTGGCCAAATGTCCTGCGGCCCCGCTGGGATGGCATCCATTCGGCTGAGCATTCCAGTAGTTGCTGCCAAGAAGGTTGGGACGACAGGGAGAGTTAGTGTTGGATGGGTTTCTGCCAGGGTAATACCCATCGAGCCTGGGGTGATGCGGTGCTACCGGTGCTTGGAGCCGGGGCATGTAGGTGCCCGGTGTCGGGGTAAAGTTGACCGCAGTAATCTGTGTTATAGATGTGGAGAGCCTGGACATCAAGCGAATGCATGCACTGCTCCTGCAGCGCATTGTCCGGTGTGTGCTGAAGCGGGGAAACCTGCAACTCATTCTGTGAGGGGGAAGGGCTGCCCTACGCTCTCTCGATACAATGAATCGAGGCGGGCCAGGCAGAGTAGGTACGCTGAAAGAGCCCCTAGGCGCTCTCAGGTGAAACCGGGTCCTAAAGAACCACATCCCCCTGCCGATAAAGCATCAGAGTTGCCGGAAACCCACTCTCTGGCTGATGACGAAGTGGAGCCTTGTAACCCACTACAAGGAACCAGGGCAGCGGTAGTAGTCCTCGAAAGACTTAAGCTTCCAGTTGCCCGAGAGGAGGAGTCTACATCCAGGCATAATGATACAGTTTCTGCAGGCAAATATTAATCACTCTGCTAGGGCTCAGGATCTCTTGCTCCAGAGTCTGGCAGAGCGACAGGTACATGTTGCTGTAGTGGCGGAGCCATACGCTGTTCCTCTCAGGGAAAACTGGATTGGTGACATGACGGACTCGTTTGTTATCATATTACAGAACGCTTTGGGGGCTCCCTATGCTGATAGCGTTAGAAAAGGCTGTGGGTTTGTGGCTGTGGTATTGGGGGGAATAACAATTGTGGGCGTTTATTTCTCCCCTAATCGTAGTCTTGCAGATTTTGAGCGGCTACTAGTCAATGTCGGGACGGTGATAGGTCAGCGGACCACTGCTTCTGTGCTCGTTGCTGGGGATTTCAATGCCAAGTCTCTGGCGTGGGGATCTCCAACAACAGATGCGCGGGGTCGGGTGCTGGAGGGATGGGCTGCCTCAACAGGACTCATGGTAGTTAACCGGGGGTCGGTCCACACCTGCGTGCGGCAGCAGGGTGGGTCGATTGTAGACATCACACTGGCTACAGCGGACATTGCCCATAGTATCAGAGACTGGAGAGTTCTCCAAGGTGTTGAGACGTTGTCCGACCACCAGTACATCTGTTTCAGTGTGTGTAATGAACTAGGTGCTGGTGCAGGGGATGGTGGTGGAAACCTGATTCGGAGCAATGAAGGTCTGCGATGGTCCCTCAAAAGTCTGGACAGAGAAGCGCTGGCTGAGGCCTTGGAGGTGCAGGCGTGGATCCACGACAGCCACGCGCCGGCGAGTGCGGAAGATGAAGCGACCCGGATAGGAGAGGCCATTACTGAGGTCTGCGATGCAGCGATGGCCCGTGCAAGACCGTTCTACCCTCGTCGAAAAGTGTACTGGTGGTCCCCGGAACTTGCACAGATGCGCCAGGAGTGCACGAGGGTGAGGCGCCGGTACACTAGGAGCCGCAGACGACGAGTACGAGATGAAGCTCAAGAGGCGTTGCTGTATGAAGCCTACCGGGTGGAAATCAAGCGGTTTCAGGCAGCTATCCGCAGAGCCAAGGACATGGCTTATCAGGAGATGCTGGAGTCTCTGAACAGTGACCCGTGGGGGAAACCGTACAAGATGGTGAGGCAGAAGCTCCGAACCACTGGTCCCCCACTGTCGCAAAGACTCCAGCCCCAGCTCTTAGCGAGAATTGTCTCCACCCTATTCCCGGATCGAGGCGAATATTTCCCGCCTGTGATGACGACGGCCGCAACTGATCGAGGGGATGATATGAGGGACGCTACAGAAACGGAGGTCACAGAGTCAGAGCTGAGTGCTGCGCTGTTACGCCTTAAAGCAAGGAGAGTTGCTCCCGGCTTGGATGGGGTACCTGGGCAGATATGGGTGCTGGCCACGGAAAAGGAGGGCGCAATGGAGCTGAGAGTGCGTAATCTCTTCTCGTCTTGCATGGCGCAATGCCATTTTCCTGTGAGCTGGAAGACTGGGAAGTTAGTTCTCATTCAAAAAGAGGGCCGGCCGCTGGACTCGCCATCCGCGTATCGACCCATTGTGCTTCTGGGGGAGCTCTGCAAGCTCTTCGAGCGCGTGGTGGCGGCCCGGTTGGAGGCGCACCTTGAGAGAGTTGGCCCAAACCTTAGCGCGTGCCAGTTCGGATTCCGTCGGCACCTATCCACCATTGATGCCATATCGAGGGTGAGGGGGTTGGCGGATGAGGCAGTCGCCGGGGGAGGCGTCGTTGTGGCGGTGTCTTTAGACATAGCTAACGCGTTTAATACCCTCCCCTGGAGCTGCATCCAGGAGGCGCTTCGGTTTCATGCGGTTCCACAGTATCTACGAAGGGTGGTGGCAGCCTATCTATCTAACAGGAAGGTAAGGTACCCAACCCGGGAAGGCTGGGGTGAGCAGGAAGTGTCGTGTGGTGTCCCACAGGGTTCGGTCCTCGGGCCGCTCCTGTGGAACATCGGGTATGACTGGGCGCTGCGAGGCGCGAATCTGCGAGGGGTAGAGGTGACGGCATACGCGGATGACACGCTATTGACGGCACGAGGACAGGACTACAGAAATGCGGCAGCGTTAGCCACAGTGGGGGTTGCGCATTTGGTCAGGCGAATCCGAAGGTTGGGATTAGAGGTGGCCTTGGAGAAGTCTGAGGCTATCTGCTTCCATGGCCCTCGGCTGGCGGTACCTAATGGTGCGAACATTGAGGTGGATGGAGTCTCCATCGGCGTGAAGGGGTCAATCCGGTACCTTGGATTGGTTCTTGACAGCAGGTGGAAATTTGTGTCCCACTTTCAGAGAGTCCTCGAGAAGGTTATGCGGGCTGCCGGTGCGATGAGCCGACTGCTCCCCAATGTGGGCGGCCCGAGTGTTGCTTGTCGGAAACTCTTCTCAGGTGTGGTCAGGTCCATGGCAATGTACGGTGCTCCTATATGGTCGGATGCCCTGATTCCACGCAATAAGGCCCTACTGCGGAAACTGCAGAGGGTCATGGCTATTAGGGTGATCAGGGGGTATCGTACGATTTCGTACGACGCGGCGTGTGTGCTGGCTGGGAGCATGCCCTGGGATCTTGAGGCAGAGATCCTCTCCAGTGTGCACGCTCGCGTCTCGGGTATGCGGTCAAGAGACCGAAATCCGGCCCCGGAGGATGTGCAGCGTTGGCGGAAGACCGCGCAGGAGGCCGCCCATCAAAAGTGGGTTGAAAGGTTGGAGGAGCCAAGCGCCGGCCGTGACATAGTCCAGGCGGTGAGGCCAGTGATGAAGGAGTGGCTGGACAGAAAGCACGGGGTGATTACCTTCCACCTAGCGCAGGTTCTCTCGGGACATGGCTGTTTCGGGAGATACCTGTGCAATGTGGCTGGGAGGGAACCAACCACCGTGTGTCATGAGTGTGGAGCGATAGAAGATACGGCGCAACATGTGCTCGCCGAATGCCCAGCATGGGCAGTACAGCGGGCTGAGCTGGTTGCGGCTGTAGGTGCAGACTTGTCGCTGCCAAGCATAATTCCGATAATGATTGGCAGCGAGAGTGCATGGAATGCCGTCACTGCCTTTTCTGAGGTGGTGATGAAGGCGAAGGAGGAAGCGGAGCGTGTAAGGGAGGATGATTTTACGTCCGCCCCAATGCGCCGTAGGAGGGCCGGGAGAAGGCGGCTAGCCCACAATCGCCTGCCCTAGGGCGGACCTCTGAGTAACCGATATGGGGTTATCGGTTTCTCAGAGTAAGGGTTTTGTGCACTGTGTTCCGTGCGCAAGCCTGTGGAGGACCAGGGAGGCCACATCCCGGGAGGGTCTGAAAGGACAAACTCACGCTTACCACTTGGCGAGAGCGAAAGCGTCCCCAAAGGTTGCGGGAGGACGGAGGAACACCACGGTGTTTTTAGTGGGTAGGCACGGAAACGTGAGTCCCACATACCCCCTCACCTACCCCAGGGTGAGGGAAATCCATGAGGATTTTCCCCGTGTTAAAAAAAAAAAAAAAAAAAAAAAAAAAGGTTAGGTTAGGTTAGGTTAGGTTAGGTTAGGTTAGGTTAGGTTAGGTTAGGTTAGGTTAGGTTAGGTTAGGTTAGGTTAGGTTAGGTTAGGTTCCCCCGGGGTGCGAGTCAGATGACCTCCACGTGGTGCACTCTGGGCAACGAGTGGTTCCAACATTCTCCGTTCGGAGAAAGTTGGGCCCAATCGGCTAACATCTGACAAGGCGGGTGCCTCTTCTGGGCCCTGCAACCCCTGTACGTGTCTACTTTGGACCGTGCAACTCGCTGCTCCTTCTGAGGAGCTTTGAGAGGGGTATCACGAAGACGGCCGCCCCTTAAGGGTGGTCGCAAAGGGGGGTAATGGGAGCATCGCGAAAGCGGTGCAACGGGGGCCTACGCCAACTTCCGATCATCGTAACCCACTGCGGTTCCTGCAACGACCCCCACTCGTGGCGTTGTGGGGTACGCGGGTTCTGTGGTGGAACGAGGGCTTGCCTTAACCGGCCGGCCGCGTGAAGGACACACTATAAAACCCGAGAGAAACCTCGTTAAAACCTGCCAATACTCCCCGGCCTTGGCAGTACTTAGGGTTCCCTGTGTATGAGGCCACTGCACAGGGTGACAATTAGTTGTTCTCTTCTCGTGGGATTTGTTATGGGTTCTCGTTTTAAATTTCATGACGTTTCGGAGAAGTCGGCGGAGCCTGACTACAGGTCCGCCGTGGGTGGTGGGGCTATGGACGGCCGGAAAGAGTCCGTGGTGGTTGATGCTTTTAGCAGGCCCAGTAGATCGGGCAAGGAGGTTGATTGTTCGGGAGATGATAAGCCCGGGAGGGGCAAAGTGTTATCGGTGTCGTTGACCAGACTGAACGTGGCTCAAATTCGAAGTCGGAGCAACCATCGGGAGAGTGAGGAAGAAACGGTGCTTCCGTCGGCTGGGGTGGAGGACAACATGTCCGACTCCTCGGTGGCCACCGTCACAACAGAAGGAGGACGTAAAAGGACAAGGACATGGGCGGATATGACATCTTCGGAGTCTGACCGAGACTCTGTCCGCTCCTCGTCCAAAATTTCAACAGCTCGCAGGGGGCGTGGTAGACCGCCCACTACCGGAGAGTACGTAGGGCTCGCTGCTGCTAAAGAACGGCACAACGAAGCCGAGCGGAAGGCCTTGGAACTTCAGGTCGAAAAGGAGTACGCCAAAATGGTGAACGAGAGGCGTGTCACAAGGGCATCCAGAGTTACCGCATTGGGCGGTTCAGATAAGGATGAGGAGGCCTGCGCAGAGGTTGTCGCTCGAGAGGTGGAGGACGACATTAAAATGCTGCTTCATGTAGCCAACACATCCGGCCACCTCAAGGGCACTTATGTCAAGTCCCTTAAGGCGATTGCTGAGTCCTATAGGGAGAATATAGGAATCCTGCGACACAGAACGGTTACGCAGGAAACCGAAGCCCTGAAGGCTGAAAACCTTCGTCTCAGTGCGGAAGTGGCTAGCCTCAGGGAGGAAATGGCTACTCTTCAGGCCACGGTGGAGTATCTGCACCAGAGGCAGACATACCCTGAGGTAACACCTATTTCTGAGGCTTGGGATGGGGAGATGACCGATGGTGTACCTCCGGCCGCAACTGTGGCTCCTAAATCGCTGCGTGCCCCCGTGGTGCAGCAAAAGGAACTGCCGGCAATGGCTAAGCCAAAGCCTCAGGCTAAGACTAAGGTAGAACAACTGGCTCCGCCAGAGGTTGATCAGACCTTTATGGCCGAGGTGATGCGGCAAGTAGGCCTAATGGTAAACACCAGACTGGACTCTATCGCTGCAAGGCTCCCTCCGGAGCCCAGGCTGCGTCCCCCTTTGGCGGCTGACGCCAAGATAAAGGCTAAAACCTTTGCTGCTGCAGTTGGTACTCCTGTGGCCAAGCCTCAGGTTTCGAAGGAGGAAACAAAAGGGAAAGGGAAAGGCAAGGGGAAAGGCAAGGGAACTAAGGCACTCGATGCCCCTTCAAGCCAGGTTGCCAGCACATCTGCGGCATCCAATCCTGCGCCTGCCCCCAAACCATCAGGAAACGAATGGACCCCAGTTGTAGGAGGTCGTAAGGCAAGACGCAAGGCGAAAGGCAGGGCGGCGGCTAAGCCACAGCAAAACTCCCAGGGCAAACCTGGCAAAAAGCAGGTGAAGAAAAAGCGTAAGCCCAAGTTGAAGGCTCCACGCTCGCCGGCAGTGGTCATTATGCTGCAGCCGGAGGCACAAGAGCGAGGGCTTACTTATGCTAACATCCTCCTCAAGGCACAGGAGTCTGTTAATCCCACTGAACTAGGGATCGAGGGAGTAAGATTTAGAGAGGGGATCACGGGTTCTCGCATCCTTAATCTTCCGACCACGGCCACGGAGGAGCAAGCTGACCAACTGGCTTGTCAAATCAGAGACGCCTTAGGCGATGCGGCCAGAGTCTCCAGGCCTGTAAAGTGCGTTGACCTGCGTCTGTTTAACCTGGATGACACCGTCACTCCAGAGCAGGTCCTTGCACAGGTGGCAAAGGTGGGCTCATGCTCGCCTGAGCATGTTAGGGTAGGGCAGATGCGTCGTGGCGTTGGTGGAATGTACACAATATATGTGTCATGCCCTGTGGCTGCGGCCAAAGTTTTGCTGAAGGAGGGACGTATCTGCGTCGGTTGGAGCATTGCCCGCATTGAGGCTCTGGAGGCACGGCCGCTTAGATGTTACCGATGTCTCGAAAGGGGGCACACCAAAGCCCGATGCACGGCCATGATAGACCGCAGCGATATCTGCTATCGCTGTGGTAAAGCAGGCCATATAGCGGCATCGTGCTCCTCGGCACCAAACTGCCCGATGTGCGCGGAGGCGAAGCGGCCCGCGTCACATGCTATTGGCAGCAAATTGTGCCAAGCCCCAAGGCGAAAAAGACCAGCGACCGAGACACCGGCCGGCGGTTCTCAAAGAGGCACACAGCAGATGCCTCAAGTAGATGTGATGGACACCAACAATGTCTAGTTCGCCGAACTACCATCTTCTCCAGGCGAACTTAAACCACTCTGCTGGCGCACAGGACTTATTCGTGCAGTCAATGGCGGAGTGGTCCATTGGCGTTGCGGTAGCTGCCGAGCCATACTTTATTCCCAACCGTTACAACTGGTTAGCGGCGTTGGATAGGTCAGTGGTGATTGTAGGTGGGTCGGATTACGCTTCCCCACCGCTTTCGTTTATCGAAAGTGGTGCCGGATTTGTAGTTGGCAAGTGGGGGGAAATGGTGCTTATAGGGGTCTATTTCTCTCCTAACAAAACATTGGCAGAGTTTGAAGTCTTCCTGGATCTTTTGGGTGCTGCGGTGAATCGTGCGGCCCCATTACCAGTGGTCGTTCTGGGAGACTTTAATGCGAAGTCAATCGCCTGGGGTTCCCCCGTTGCAGACCAGCGAGGCGACGCGGTTGAAGAGTGGGCCATTTCATCTGGCCTATCTCTGCTCAACCAGGGGAGGGTTAATACCTGTGTCCGGCTGCAGGGCGGATCTATCGTAGATCTGTCCTTTGCTTCACCTTCAGTCGCTCAACGTGTCGTGGGATGGAGGGTCCTGGAGGGGGTGGAGACTCTTTCGGACCACCGTTACATCCGGTTTGATGTCTCCCGCTCTCGGGGAGTCTTCAGTCCCGACGTGCCAACAACATCTGGCTCGCCGTTTCCAAGATGGGCACTTAACCGCATGAACCGCGATCTTTTGGTAGAGGCGGCAATAGTGCAACTATGGTTTACACCATCATCTACCGCACAGAACGCACCAGTGGAGGAGGGCTCGCTATGGCTAGCTAACGCAATGACCGAGGTCTGTGACGCGGCCATGCCACGTGTAAGGCGTCGACCAACGAAGCGCGGAGTCTACTGGTGGAACCAGGAGATCGCTGGTCTTCGGGAGAACTGTATCGTGGCCCGAAGAGCCTATACCAATCACCTTAGGCGACGTAGGCGAAACGTTGCGGATGATGGCCCGCTTCACGAGGCATACAAAGACGCGAAAGCGGCGCTCAAGGCGGCAATTTGCCAATCAAAAGATCGCGCAAGGGAGGAGCTGCTCGAGGAGTTAAACCGAGATCCCTGGGGGCGCCCTTATCGTTCAGTTCGTGGGAAACTACGTAACGCCGGCCCCCCAGTGGTTGAATCTCTCGAGCCTCCTCTCCTTGAGTCTGTCGTTGTGGCGTTGTTCCCCACGAGACCGGCGTTTGTTCCACCGCATATGGCTCCGTCAGCAGATGTTGAGGATGCCGCAGTACCACCTGTCACTACCGGTGAGCTGGGTGCAGCATTTTTACGGCTCAGGGGTAAAAAGACAGCTCCTGGACCTGATGGAATCCCGGGGAGCGCCTGGGTCATTGTGGAGGAGTTGTTTGACGAAAGGTTTCGGGGTCTTTTGGATTCTTGTCTCCAGTCTGGTCGCTTTCCATCGAAATGGAAGACAGGACGGCTAGTCCTCTTAAAGAAGGAGGGGCGGGCGTTTGACTCTCCGTCGGCATATCGGCCCATCGTGCTTCTTGATGAGGCCGGTAAGCTCTTCGAGCGCATTTTGGCGTCCCGCATCAATGAACATCTTGGTGCGGGCGGCCCTGATCTATCTCCGTGTCAGTACGGGTTCAGGGTCGCGCACTCCACCATCGACGCCATTCTTAGCGTGAAAGAGGAGACGCAACAGGCAGTGTCGCAGGGCAAAGTGGCTCTGGCGGTATCGCTTGATATCGCTAATGCCTTTAACAGCCTGCCATTCGAGGTGATTGATGAGGCACTTCGGTATCATCGGCTACCCAACTATCTGCGACGCATACTCCACGATTACCTGCGGGGTAGAAGTGTCTTATATGTTGGCCGTGATGGACTTCTCCGTAGCAGAGGAGTGTCGTGCGGTGTCCCACAGGGGTCGGTCCTGGGGCCGCTCTTGTGGAACATCGGTTACGACTGGGCCCTTAGAGGTGCCCAGCTCCGCGGTATAAGCGTTACATGCTACGCTGACGACACGTTGGTCACCGCTCGTGGTGCCGACTTTGAGGCGACAGCCAGATTGGCCACAGAAGGTGTCACCCACATGGTGAACAGGATCCAAAAGCTTGGCCTGAAAGTGGCGATTGAGAAGACGGAGGCCCTTTACTTCTACGGCCCTCGCCGGAATCCGACTCAAGGTGCTCATCTGCTCATTGATGGCGTGCGAATCAACATCAGCTCGTGCATTAAATATCTCGGGCTGTTTGTTGATCCCAAGTGGACTTTTCGCGAGCATTTTCGACGGCAGTCCCTGAAGCTGGTGAAAACGGCTCATGCGCTTGGTAGCCTATTGCCGAACATCCGTGGCCCCAGTTCCAGCGCGCGCCGGCTTTATACTGGCGTCGTACGCTCCATGGCGTTGTACGGGGCACCAGTGTGGGTGGACGCCCTTAACGCCCATAACAAAACCCTTCTTAGGAGACCCCAAAGGGCTACGGCATTGAGGGTGATACACGGTTACCGCACCGTGTCTTTTGAGGCGGCCTGCGTACTTGCGGGGACTCCCCCATGGGAGCTGGATGCGGAAGTGCTGGCATCTGTGTATAAGCAGAGAGCAGAAGCACACAGCCTGGGCAGTAGAGCGACGCCCGGGGCGTTGACCCAATGGCGAAGGCGCGCTCAGAGGATGGCTCTGCTGAAATGGCGACAACGTCTGGAGCATCCATCTGCTGGCCACTTGACCATAGGAGCAATTCGACCTGTCCTAGAGCGATGGGTCAATCGCAAGGAGGGTGGGCTCTCCTTCCGCATCACGCAGGTCCTCACCGGACATGGATGTTTCGGTGGCTACCTGCACAAGATCGGTCGGGAGCCAACAATGGAATGCCATGAGTGCGGTGCCGGTGCTGACTCGGCTACGCATACATTGGCTCTCTGCCCAGCATTCGATAGCGAACGCCAGGAACTCCTCGCTGCTATCGGACCCGACCTGACGCTGTCGGCCGTGGCTAAAGCCATAGTTACGAGCGGAAGGTCAAGGGACGCCTTCGCCTCCTTCTGCGAGAGTGTCATCTCGCGGAAAGAGATGGCGGAGAGGGCAAGAGAGGATGACCCGCTATCAGTCGCGTCACGACGCAGACGAACGGGTCGTCGGAGGCGGCTGCATGGGCTGTTGCACCCATCGTAGCCCGGCGCGGGGGTATCGTGCCCCCGCACCATAGCCTCAAGGTGGCAGGCGCCCCTCTCACATCCGGGAGGTGAGGTGCCATGGCAAGACGGAGGGCCTTAACGGGCCACCGCACAGTCCGCGAATGGCTTTTAAAGTTCTCGTGGCAGCGGTTGACGGATGTCCCTGGGTTTTAGTGGGTCGGGCAGACCATCGCCCATCCCCACACACCTCCCGGTGCTCGCAACAGCTCGGTTGAGACGGTCTGATAGCAGATTTCCCAGGGTAAAAAAAAAAAAAAAAAAAAAAAAAAAAAAAAAAAAAAAAAAAAAAAGGTTAGGTTCCCCCCCGAAGTGCTGTCACCTTGTCGAGGTGGGGGGGCTTGAAGGTCCCAATGATCCTCCAGGGCTGTGCCGGCAGGGCTACCCATACCGGATTGGCTTGGAGGTGAGGGGCTGGACTAAGAGCAGCACGACGTGGTGAGGAGGAGACCTCGGTAAAAAACCGGAGGAGACAACCTCATTAAAAAACAAGGGTGCGCCGCGTGTAGGCGTGCCCGCCGAGGAGGATACCTCACTAAAAAACCTGAGGAGACAACCTCACTAAAAAACCAGGGTGCGCCGCGTGGAGGCGTGCCCGCCGAGGAGGAGACCTCTTTAAAAAACCTGAGGAGACAACCTCACTAAAAAACAGGGGTGCGCTTGCGCGCCCGAGTGGAGCTCCCATGGCTTCGGCTGTGGTCGAGCGTGGCTTGCGTGGTAGTGATGGCGGTTCGCTGCCTGAACCCGTGAGTGTCGGGGGGGTTCGAGTCCCCCCATCATACGACGAGGAAGTCCCGAAAGGGCGACCGTTGGTGGTGCCTGCGGTAGGAACCTAACGGGATCCCGCTGGGTGCCACCACTAAGCGGTGACGCGGAAACGCCGGAGTGGTTTTAGTGGGTATGCCAGTGACCGTGGGTCGGTCCGATGGAGAGCCCCACATACCCCCTGGTTCCACCGGGGGGATGCATAAGGTCGCATTTCCACTTCGTCAACAAAAAAAAAAAAAAAAAAAAAAGGTTAGGTTAGGTTAGGTTAGGTTAGGTTAGGTTAGGTTAGGTTAGGTTAGGTTAGGTTAGGTTAGGTTAGGTTAGGTTAGGTTAGGTTAGGTTAGGTTAGGTTAGGTTAGGTTAGGTTAGGTTAGGTTAGGTTAGGTTAGGTTAGGTTAGGTTAGGTTAGGTTAGGTTAGGTTAGGTTAGGTTAGGTTAGGTTAGGTTAGGTTAGGTTAGGTTAGGTTAGGTTAGGTTAGGTTAGGTTAGGTTAGGTTAGGTTAGGTTAGGTTAGGTTAGGTTAGGTTAGGTTAGGTTAGGTTAGGTTAGGTTAGGTTAGGTTAGGTTAGGTTAGGTTAGGTTAGGTTAGGTTAGGTTAGGTTAGGTTAGGTTAGGTTAGGTTAGGTTAGGTTAGGTTAGGTTAGGTTAGGTTAGGTTAGGTTAGGTTAGGTTAGGTTAGGTTAGGTTAGGTTAGGTTAGGTTAGGTTAGGTTAGGTTAGGTTAGGTTAGGTTAGGTTAGGTTAGGTTAGGTTAGGTTAGGTTAGGTTAGGTTAGGTTAGGTTAGGTTAGGTTAGGTTAGGTTAGGTTAGGTTAGGTTAGGTTAGGTTAGGTTAGGTTAGGTTAGGTTAGGTTAGGTTAGGTTAGGTTAGGTTAGGTTAGGTTAGGTTAGGTTAGGTTAGGTTAGGTTAGGTTAGGTTAGGTTAGGTTAGGTTAGGTTAGGTTAGGTTAGGTTAGGTTAGGTTAGGTTAGGTTAGGTTAGGTTAGGTTAGGTTAGGTTAGGTTAGGTTAGGTTAGGTTAGGTTAGGTTAGGTTAGGTTAGGTTAGGTTAGGTTAGGTTAGGTTAGGTTAGGTTAGGTTAGGTTAGGTTAGGTTAGGTTAGGTTAGGTTAGGTTAGGTTAGGTTAGGTTAGGTTAGGTTAGGTTAGGTTAGGTTAGGTTAGGTTAGGTTAGGTTAGGTTAGGTTAGGTTAGGTTAGGTTAGGTTAGGTTAGGTTAGGTTAGGTTAGGTTAGGTTAGGTTAGGTTAGGTTAGGTTAGGTTAGGTTAGGTTAGGTTAGGTTAGGTTAGGTTAGGTTAGGTTAGGTTAGGTTAGGTTAGGTTAGGTTAGGTTAGGTTAGGTTAGGTTAGGTTAGGTTAGGTTAGGTTAGGTTAGGTTAGGTTAGGTTAGGTTAGGTTAGGTTAGGTTAGGTTAGGTTAGGTTAGGTTAGGTTAGGTTAGGTTAGGTTAGGTTAGGTTAGGTTAGGTTAGGTTAGGTTAGGTTAGGTTAGGTTAGGTTAGGTTAGGTTAGGTTAGGTTAGGTTAGGTTAGGTTAGGTTAGGTTAGGTTAGGTTAGGTTAGGTTAGGTTAGGTTAGGTTAGGTTAGGTTAGGTTAGGTTAGGTTAGGTTAGGTTAGGTTAGGTTAGGTTAGGTTAGGTTAGGTTAGGTTAGGTTAGGTTAGGTTAGGTTAGGTTAGGTTAGGTTAGGTTAGGTTAGGTTAGGTTAGGTTAGGTTAGGTTAGGTTAGGTTAGGTTAGGTTAGGTTAGGTTAGGTTAGGTTAGGTTAGGTTAGGTTAGGTTAGGTTAGGTTAGGTTAGGTTAGGTTAGGTTAGGTTAGGTTAGGTTAGGTTAGGTTAGGTTAGGTTAGGTTAGGTTAGGTTAGGTTAGGTTAGGTTAGGTTAGGTTAGGTTAGGTTAGGTTAGGTTAGGTTAGGTTAGGTTAGGTTAGGTTAGGTTAGGTTAGGTTAGGTTAGGTTAGGTTAGGTTAGGTTAGGTTAGGTTAGGTTAGGTTAGGTTAGGTTAGGTTAGGTTAGGTTAGGTTAGGTTAGGTTAGGTTAGGTTAGGTTAGGTTAGGTTAGGTTAGGTTAGGTTAGGTTAGGTTAGGTTAGGTTAGGTTAGGTTAGGTTAGGTTAGGTTAGGTTAGGTTAGGTTAGGTTAGGTTAGGTTAGGTTAGGTTAGGTTAGGTTAGGTTAGGTTAGGTTAGGTTAGGTTAGGTTAGGTTAGGTTAGGTTAGGTTAGGTTAGGTTAGGTTAGGTTAGGTTAGGTTAGGTTAGGTTAGGTTAGGTTAGGTTAGGTTAGGTTAGGTTAGGTTAGGTTAGGTTAGGTTAGGTTAGGTTAGGTTAGGTTAGGTTAGGTTAGGTTAGGTTAGGTTAGGTTAGGTTAGGTTAGGTTAGGTTAGGTTAGGTTAGGTTAGGTTAGGTTAGGTTAGGTTAGGTTAGGTTAGGTTAGGTTAGGTTAGGTTAGGTTAGGTTAGGTTAGGTTAGGTTAGGTTAGGTTAGGTTAGGTTAGGTTAGGTTAGGTTAGGTTAGGTTAGGTTAGGTTAGGTTAGGTTAGGTTAGGTTAGGTTAGGTTAGGTTAGGTTAGGTTAGGTTAGGTTAGGTTAGGTTAGGTTAGGTTAGGTTAGGTTAGGTTAGGTTAGGTTAGGTTAGGTTAGGTTAGGTTAGGTTAGGTTAGGTTAGGTTAGGTTAGGTTAGGTTAGGTTAGGTTAGGTTAGGTTAGGTTAGGTTAGGTTAGGTTAGGTTAGGTTAGGTTAGGTTAGGTTAGGTTAGGTTAGGTTAGGTTAGGTTAGGTTAGGTTAGGTTAGGTTAGGTTAGGTTAGGTTAGGTTAGGTTAGGTTAGGTTAGGTTAGGTTAGGTTAGGTTAGGTTAGGTTAGGTTAGGTTAGGTTAGGTTAGGTTAGGTTAGGTTAGGTTAGGTTAGGTTAGGTTAGGTTAGGTTAGGTTAGGTTAGGTTAGGTTAGGTTAGGTTAGGTTAGGTTAGGTTAGGTTAGGTTAGGTTAGGTTAGGTTAGGTTAGGTTAGGTTAGGTTAGGTTAGGTTAGGTTAGGTTAGGTTAGGTTAGGTTAGGTTAGGTTAGGTTAGGTTAGGTTAGGTTAGGTTAGGTTAGGTTAGGTTAGGTTAGGTTAGGTTAGGTTAGGTTAGGTTAGGTTAGGTTAGGTTAGGTTAGGTTAGGTTAGGTTAGGTTAGGTTAGGTTAGGTTAGGTTAGGTTAGGTTAGGTTAGGTTAGGTTAGGTTAGGTTAGGTTAGGTTAGGTTAGGTTAGGTTAGGTTAGGTTAGGTTAGGTTAGGTTAGGTTAGGTTAGGTTAGGTTAGGTTAGGTTAGGTTAGGTTAGGTTAGGTTAGGTTAGGTTAGGTTAGGTTAGGTTAGGTTAGGTTAGGTTAGGTTAGGTTAGGTTAGGTTAGGTTAGGTTAGGTTAGGTTAGGTTAGGTTAGGTTAGGTTAGGTTAGGTTAGGTTAGGTTAGGTTAGGTTAGGTTAGGTTAGGTTAGGTTAGGTTAGGTTAGGTTAGGTTAGGTTAGGTTAGGTTAGGTTAGGTTAGGTTAGGTTAGGTTAGGTTAGGTTAGGTTAGGTTAGGTTAGGTTAGGTTAGGTTAGGTTAGGTTAGGTTAGGTTAGGTTAGGTTAGGTTAGGTTAGGTTAGGTTAGGTTAGGTTAGGTTAGGTTAGGTTAGGTTAGGTTAGGTTAGGTTAGGTTAGGTTAGGTTAGGTTAGGTTAGGTTAGGTTAGGTTAGGTTAGGTTAGGTTAGGTTAGGTTAGGTTAGGTTAGGTTAGGTTAGGTTAGGTTAGGTTAGGTTAGGTTAGGTTAGGTTAGGTTAGGTTAGGTTAGGTTAGGTTAGGTTAGGTTAGGTTAGGTTAGGTTAGGTTAGGTTAGGTTAGGTTAGGTTAGGTTAGGTTAGGTTAGGTTAGGTTAGGTTAGGTTAGGTTAGGTTAGGTTAGGTTAGGTTAGGTTAGGTTAGGTTAGGTTAGGTTAGGTTAGGTTAGGTTAGGTTAGGTTAGGTTAGGTTAGGTTAGGTTAGGTTAGGTTAGGTTAGGTTAGGTTAGGTTAGGTTAGGTTAGGTTAGGTTAGGTTAGGTTAGGTTAGGTTAGGTTAGGTTAGGTTAGGTTAGGTTAGGTTAGGTTAGGTTAGGTTAGGTTAGGTTAGGTTAGGTTAGGTTAGGTTAGGTTAGGTTAGGTTAGGTTAGGTTAGGTTAGGTTAGGTTAGGTTAGGTTAGGTTAGGTTAGGTTAGGTTAGGTTAGGTTAGGTTAGGTTAGGTTAGGTTAGGTTAGGTTAGGTTAGGTTAGGTTAGGTTAGGTTAGGTTAGGTTAGGTTAGGTTAGGTTAGGTTAGGTTAGGTTAGGTTAGGTTAGGTTAGGTTAGGTTAGGTTAGGTTAGGTTAGGTTAGGTTAGGTTAGGTTAGGTTAGGTTAGGTTAGGTTAGGTTAGGTTAGGTTAGGTTAGGTTAGGTTAGGTTAGGTTAGGTTAGGTTAGGTTAGGTTAGGTTAGGTTAGGTTAGGTTAGGTTAGGTTAGGTTAGGTTAGGTTAGGTTAGGTTAGGTTAGGTTAGGTTAGGTTAGGTTAGGTTAGGTTAGGTTAGGTTAGGTTAGGTTAGGTTAGGTTAGGTTAGGTTAGGTTAGGTTAGGTTAGGTTAGGTTAGGTTAGGTTAGGTTAGGTTAGGTTAGGTTAGGTTAGGTTAGGTTAGGTTAGGTTAGGTTAGGTTAGGTTAGGTTAGGTTAGGTTAGGTTAGGTTAGGTTAGGTTAGGTTAGGTTAGGTTAGGTTAGGTTAGGTTAGGTTAGGTTAGGTTAGGTTAGGTTAGGTTAGGTTAGGTTAGGTTAGGTTAGGTTAGGTTAGGTTAGGTTAGGTTAGGTTAGGTTAGGTTAGGTTAGGTTAGGTTAGGTTAGGTTAGGTTAGGTTAGGTTAGGTTAGGTTAGGTTAGGTTAGGTTAGGTTAGGTTAGGTTAGGTTAGGTTAGGTTAGGTTAGGTTAGGTTAGGTTAGGTTAGGTTAGGTTAGGTTAGGTTAGGTTAGGTTAGGTTAGGTTAGGTTAGGTTAGGTTAGGTTAGGTTAGGTTAGGTTAGGTTAGGTTAGGTTAGGTTAGGTTAGGTTAGGTTAGGTTAGGTTAGGTTAGGTTAGGTTAGGTTAGGTTAGGTTAGGTTAGGTTAGGTTAGGTTAGGTTAGGTTAGGTTAGGTTAGGTTAGGTTAGGTTAGGTTAGGTTAGGTTAGGTTAGGTTAGGTTAGGTTAGGTTAGGTTAGGTTAGGTTAGGTTAGGTTAGGTTAGGTTAGGTTAGGTTAGGTTAGGTTAGGTTAGGTTAGGTTAGGTTAGGTTAGGTTAGGTTAGGTTAGGTTAGGTTAGGTTAGGTTAG
Source organism: Choreutis nemorana (assembly GCA_949316135.1). NCBI lineage: Eukaryota > Metazoa > Arthropoda > Insecta > Lepidoptera > Choreutidae > Choreutis > Choreutis nemorana. The sequence goes on from OX438618.1 coordinate 7,866,245, forward strand.
GTTAGGTTAGGTTAGGTTAGGTTAGGTTAGGTTAGGTTAGGTTAGGTTAGGTTAGGTTAGGTTAGGTTAGGTTAGGTTAGGTTAGGTTAGGTTAGGTTAGGTTAGGTTAGGTTAGGTTAGGTTAGGTTAGGTTAGGTTAGGTTAGGTTAGGTTAGGTTAGGTTAGGTTAGGTTAGGTTAGGTTAGGTTCGAGGCCCTGGTTCTGTCCAGGGTCCATCGGGCTAGGGTCGCCGCACGACTGCGGGGGGAGCGTCCCGTTCTCGAGGAGGTGAGACGGGTGCGCACCCTGGCGAAACGGGAGGCCGTTAGCCAGTGGGGAGAGGCACTCATGGCCCCGCGTGCCGGCCACCGGACGGTAGAGGCAATCCGTCCGGTGTTGGAGGAGTGGGTTGGGCGCCGGCACGGCAGCCTCACCTATCGCCTTGTGCAGGTACTGACCGGACACGGATGTTTCGGTCACTACCTGCACAGGATCGCCCGGCGGGAGGAGTCACCGCGGTGTCATCATTGTGACGCCAATGATGACACAGCCGAGCATACGCTCTGCGTGTGCCCGGCCTGGCGATCTGAGCGCCGCATTCTTAGTACGGCGCTCGGCGGAGGTGTCCTTTCGCTCCCAGCCATGGTCAGGGCTATGGTTGGGAGCCAAGGGATCTGGGAGGCTGCGGTCTCCTTCTGCGAGAGCGTAATCTCGCAGAAGGAGGCAGCGGAGAGGGAGCGGGAGGGGGATGCTTTAGCCGCTCCTCTTCGGCGTAGGCGGACGGGCCGTCGTAGGCGGGCACATGTTCGCCCGCCTTAGGTCCGGTAAGAGCGGCCTGCACACGGGGGCTAGCCTCCCCGTGTGCATTGCACAGGCCGCCCCGTCTGGGGGGATGTTCCGTGTCCGGGCATCTCCTCCACTGGCGTGAACCCCGGCATAAGGCCGGGAGGCCCTGGGGGGGGTTTGGAGAATTGCTCTGCGGATCCCAAACTCTCCCCCGACTCAAAAGGGCTTGATGGACACCGGAGAGGTTTAGTGGGTATTCCCGGCTTGCCGGGTGAGCCCCACACACGCCTGTCGCTTGGCTAGCGGCAGGCATGGTGCGTAAATGCATTCCTCTTCGACAAAAAAAAAAAAAAAAAAAAAAAAAAAAAAAAAAAAAAGGTTAGGTTAGGTTAGGTTAGGTTAGGTTAGGTTAGGTTAGGTTAGGTTAGGTTAGGTTAGGTTAGGTTAGGTTAGGTTAGGTTAGGTTAGGTTAGGTGGAGGCGTATAAGAAGCCTAGGGCTGGTAGTGGCCTTAGAGAAATCTGAGGCCTTGTGCTTTTACGGCCCTCGAAGGACAGTGCCATGGAATGCTAGGTTGGTGGTGGATGGAGTGTCCATTGGTATCAAAGGATCGCTTCGGTACCTCGGTCTCGTCTTGGACAGTCGGTGGACTTTCACGGACCACTTTGAACGAATGAAGGAGAAGGTAATGAGGGCTGCTGGCGCGCTTAGCCGACTACTCCCCAATATAGGTGGCCCAAGTGTTGCGTGCCGAAAGCTCTTTTCTGGTGTGGTTAGGTCGATGGCAATGTATGGTGCTCCCATATGGTCGGATGCCCTGAATTCCCGTAACAAGACCCTGCTGCGGAAGCTGCAGAGAGTCATGGCGATCAGGGTGATTAGGGGGTACCGTACGATCTCGTACGACGCGGCTTGTGTGCTGGCTGGGAGCATGCCCTGGGATCTTGAGGCAGAGATCCTCTCCAGCGTGCACGCTCGCGTCTCGGAGATGCGGTCAAGAGGCCAAATCCCCGCTCCAGATGAGGTGCAGCGTTGGCGAAAGACCGCGCAGGGGGCTGCCCACCAAAAGTGGGTCGAGAGGTTGGAGGAGCCAAGCGCCGGGCGTGACATAGTCCAGGCAGTGAGGCCAGTGATGAAGGAGTGGCTGGACAGAAAACACGGGGCGATCACCTTTCACCTGGCACAGGTTCTCTCGGGGCATGGCTGTTTCGGGAGATACCTGTGCAATGTGGCTGGGAGGGAACCAACCACCGTGTGTCATGAGTGTGGAGCGGTAGAAGATACGGCGCAACATGTGCTCGCCGAATGCCCAGCATGGGCAGTACAGCGGGCTGAGCTGGTTGCGGCTGTAGGTGCAGACCTATCGCTGCCAAGCATAATTCCGATAATGATTGGCAGCGAGAGTGCATGGAATGCCGTCACTGCCTTTTCTGAGGTAGTGATGAAGAGAAAGGAGGAGGCGGAGCGTGCACGAGAGGAGGACTCCACGTCCGCCCCAATGCGCCGCAGGAGGACCGGGCGAAGGCGGCTAGCCCACAATCGCTTGCCCTAGGGCGGACCTCTGAGTAATCGGTATGGGGTTATCGGTTACTCAGAGTAAGGTTTTGTGCACTGTGCTCCGTGTGCAAGCCTGTGGAGGAACAGGGAGACTACATCCCAGGAGGGTCCGAAAGGACAAAACTCACGCTTACCATTTGGCGAGAGCGAAAGCGTTCCCAAAGGTTGCGGGAGGGCGGAGGAACACCACGGGGTTTTTAGTGGGTAGGCACGTAACCGTGAGTCCCACATGCCCCCTCACCTGCCCCAGGGTGAGGGAAATCCATGAGGATTTTCCCCGTGTTAAAAAAAAAAAAAAAAAAAAAAGGTTAGGTTAGGTTAGGTTAGGTTAGGTTAGGTTAGGTTAGGTTAGGTTAGGTTAGGTTAGGTTAGGTTAGGTTAGGTTAGGTTAGGTTAGGTTAGGTTCCCCCCCGAAGTGCTGTCACCTTGTCGAGGTGGGGGGGCTTGAAGGTTCCGTTGATCCTCCAAGGCTGTGCCGGCAGAGTTACTCATACCGGATTGGCTTGGAGGGGAGGGGCTGGACCAAGAACAGCACAGCTTCGGCGGGGCCCGTCATGGGCCTGTCAGGCGAGGTGGGCGCGCCTAACCGGGAGGTTCCGGGCGCGCTGACGGGAGAGCGCACTCCCGAAAAAAGCGACGACGATGTGGAGTCATCGGAGAGTTTATGACCATGAAAAAGTCTGCTTGTGAAACAAGTCCCCGGGCGGGTCCCAGCGATGGGGAATCCCGCCCTTCTGCTCCGGCGGAAGGAAGCCTCACGTTATACGGGGGAGGCAGCAACAGACTCGGAGGTCAGTGTCCCACTGGCCCCCGTGAACGACAACCTGGCGCTAATAATGACAAACGATCGGCTTGTGATTATGACATTGATGATTCGGCGGTGGTGGTCATCTCCCAGAAGGAGAGGGCCACCGCCGACAGACACGGCGTGATTATGGCCAACATGGCCAGAGAGAGGGAGATCGATGAAGAGCTGGACAGACAGTTCCGTGAGGAACTGGAATCCATCGGACTCGGTCTCGATGATTCGTACTGCTCGGACGCCAGCCTGGCGTCGGATGTGTCGCGACGTTCTCGCGCTCCCGCAAGCGCCAGGACTGGCGCCCGAGCAGAAAGAAAGAGGAGTAGACAGAACTCGTCTGAGGAGTCGGACGAGGGTGCGATGGGTCCGCCTAAAAAGGTGGCACCCAAAGCGAAGGGCCGAGGCCGCCCGCCCACGACTGGGCAGTATGTGGGGCTGGCGAGGGCAAAAGCAGAGCTGAACGCAGAGAAGGAGAAGGCGTTGCGGCTCCAAGTCGAGGAGGAAATGGTGAGAAGGGGGGAATCTGTCAAGGATGCCATTGACAAATTCTGCATGGCCCACCCCGATCCAACACCGGATGATGCCCCGCAGACAGCGGGACAGCTGGAGAAGCTAGTTCAGGACTCAGTGGCCATCATTGAAAAGGTGGCCACGAAGTCAATGAATTTGAAAGGAGGATTTGTGAAGTCGTTGAAGGACGCTGCGTTTACCATTTCGGTCGCAGTGTCCCAGCTCAAGGCTCGCACCATGTCTGAGGAGGTGGCGAAGCTGGAGGCCTCAAATGCAAAGCTCACTGGCCAGGTGGCAGAGCTGCGCAGGGAGGTCTTCGAACTTCGAAGGCAACCCGTTGCCCCAGCTGAGCCACAGCTCAATGTAAAGGAGTTGCTGGAGGAAGTCTCACGCTCGAACATTGCGCAGTTCAGCGTGATGTTGGAGACGAGACTTGCCGGCATAGAGCACCGGATACTGCCGGAACCTCGAATGCGGCCCTCTCCGGCAACTTCTACCAGACGAGACACCCAGGTCGATGTCGCGGCCCCTGATGTGTCGTCTCCAGTTTCACGGAGAGTGACTTCCCAGGGCGGCCAAGAGCGACCTGCCCTGAACGTGACGGCGGCCACGAGCGCAGCTGCCTCAACTTCCGCTACCCGAAAGGGGAAACGGAAGGGCAAAAGCCTCGCGGCCAGAGAGGCGGAAACGGCGAGAGCTCCCAGTCCGCTCCACACTTGTCCTCCGGGGGAGGCGTGGAGCGAAGTGGTGAGGCGCAAGCCAAAACCCAAGAACGTGACGAAGGAGAAGGCAACCAAGCCGGCTGCCCCACCAAAGAAACGAGTAGTACGATTGCGCCCTCCCAGTACGGCGGTCGTAGGGCTAGATCTACAGCCTGGGGCAATGGATCGTGGCCTAACTTACGCGGCTCTGATGGCAGAGGCCAAGCGTCACGTCCATCTGGACGACATGGCGGTGATGGGTATCACTGGTGTACGTGTACGTACAGGTGCCACTGGTGTTCGGCTGCTGGAGGTCTCGGGAGAAGGTGCGGCAGAGAAGGCGGATTCCCTGGCTGAAAAGCTAAGGGGAGCCTTGGATGCGGCCAACTTTCGAGTCCTTCGGCCTGTTAAGCGAGCGGAGCTGCGGATCTCGGGGTTAGACGACTCCGTGACGCCAGATGAGGTTGCGGCGGCACTCGCCAATCAAGGGGATTGCTCGCAAGCGGCCATCGTGTGTGGGAAGCTGTCCAAACGGGGCACCCTTTGGGTTGCTTTACCTGTGGCGGCGGCAAAGAAGGTTGTGGGATTGGGCCGGCTTAGGGTGGGCTGGGTTCTTGCGCGAGTAATTGCGCTGGATCCTAGACCACTCAGGTGCTTCAGGTGCCTTGAGGCGGGTCACGTTGTCGCGCAGTGTGGTGGTGGTGTTGACCGAAGCGGAATCTGTTTTCGCTGCGGTCAGCACGGCCACGTAGCTCGAGATTGTGAGGCTGCCAATCCTGTATGTGCCTTATGCAAGGCAGCAGGCAGACCGGCAGAACATGCAATGGGGGGAAATGGCTGCCCTACCAAGGGTAAGCGTGTTAAACCGAAGCAGAAGAGGAAGCCGGCTGCTACACGTCTGGTAACATTAACCAGCGGGCAAAGTAGCAGATCGGGCGACGCAGGTCAAGACCTGCCGAGGCCCAGACGGGCAGCAGCTGGTGCCGAGCCACCGCAGCCGCCGCCCGACCCTGGAGAGGGCCAGGCAATGGATACGGGGGTGTCCATCGCCTCATAAAGAGGCCCTCGCGTGGATGACGCGCCTTGTGATCGGGTGCGTCACCAGAGAGGACGGAGTGCATAACATAAGCCTCCGAGGCGTCGACGTCTGAAAAGACACCGCGATGGGGGATGTGGAGAGAGCTAACGCGTGCCCACTTGTCCCCCGTCACAAAGCGACGACGTGGATCACCGTGGGGTTTTAGTCGGTAGGCAGGGCTTTTCCCTG